>JAGDQP010000095.1:150523-170849 GCA_022664845.1 Lepisma saccharinum
ACACATGTTTACACAATTATATATTTTATTTAAAATTTTAAAATTCGATTGTTGTAAATAAAAATGCGCAGATTCAATGTTTTAATGCATTATAGTAGTATCTGCAGTAGTATTAGAATGTATAGTAGTATTAGTAGGGGTAGTAGTAGTTCTTGCTGTAGTAATATTTATAGTACTAATAATATTAGTATTAGTAGTAGTTGTAGTATTATTAGTAGTACTAGTGGCAGTAACAGCTAGAGAATGGGGGCGCATTCTCCGGAGAGTATGGTTACGACAAAGGGGCACAGCCCTCCAAAACTTTCCAAATCAAAGGCACAGCGCACTATGTGCAAGTGAATAGTGGTGAATTACCCAGTGACTTTTGCCAACATATTTTCTTCAACCTGCACCAACGAGCGGGTACTTTTGATAATTCGCTTATAATATCGTGCTTGAAAGCTTTTCTAATTATTTTAACTGAAGTTGTATATCACTCAGAGATCACTAGAGAGGAAGACAGTGGGATGAGAAAATAGAATTTGGAGAGTACAACTAAGAAGTTCGTTGGGAGTTGAAACATTTAGGAGCACTTTTCTAGGAAAGAGCATAAGATTTCAATAGGAATTTTAAAAGAATAATATAAAATGTGTTTTTGTTCCATATAGAAATATAAAATAGCTCCTCAAAACACTGATTATATGCTGGTCTTAATATGCTTGGGACTGTATAAGAGTAAATGCGAATGTGGAGCATGTTATATCGGGCAGACAGGTCGCACAATGCAATGCAGGATAAAAGAAAACACTGGAGCTTTGACGTATGTCTATTTAGAAAACCGTTGCAGAGCACTCGATTGAAGAGAAAGATAAAATACTGCTTTAAGAAACGGAAATTCTACATCCTCAAAAACTGAATATACAACAGAATATTTTTGAATTTTTAGGAATTGGATTAAATAATATTATGAATAAAGAAAATTAGTTTGTACTTAGAAATAGGTGAAAGGAACTAACCCTGCCCTACTCAAGCTTCATGCATGAATATTTGCAAGGGGTTGCTTGCTAGCGTTGCCCACTTTTTCTTCCTCTCCCCGCATGGTGAATTATTTGGGAGATTAACTCATTTTTTAAGTATTCAGTATGTATTATTAAACTGCTGTACGCATGATTCAGGCAAATTAGCAGTTACATGTATGTGTTTTGTTAAATGAACTAAATATATACATTTGTCAGGTTTAAATGGATAAAGAAACCCTAAATTTAAAGGTCAGGATTGTATATTCGTAAAATAACTATTAAACCATGTTTCTTTATTTCAGACACTTATTTATATTTAATTCCGTATTATAGTACTCTTACTTATAATTAATGCATGGGTAAAATAATAATAATTAATAAAAATATATGTATATATATATATATATATATATATTGTTGAGATTTTAATACATTTGTGTCCTAATTTCACACAAAATTTAATACTTATTATTATTAGCATTTTCTTACTGATCATGGAAAATAAGGTGTTGCGAAAATTCCTGACTAATTCATTAGGCGAGAAAACGATCTCTCCAAACTGCCTTAGTTTTCGAGTTACTAGCAAATGTCGAAAGACAGATTGAAACCAATTGTAATCGAAAGCTCATAACGAAATATGTTACCAATAAAAAGTTATCCAACAGTACACTCTGGCAACTCCACTTATTATGTCATCCAAATGGCGGACAAAACTTTTCGTATTAAAATCTTTTCTTCGCCCTCAACAGAATGCAGTGCACTCATATGTCCACATAGGGCATGAAATCTGATTAGAAATGGAATGTACTGACGCTAATTTTGTTACATTTACAAGCATATTGTGGAAGATATTCAGAGAAAAATTGTAAATGGCGGCGTGAAAATCGATGATCCTGCAGAATTTACACGCAAATCTAGAAGAAACAAATAAAAATTCAAGAAAATGATTCAAATAAAAGTAGACAGATTGAAACCAACTTTAATCGAGAGTTCGTATTATGTTTCCAAAAAGAAGTTATCTAAAATTACTCCCTTATGACGTCTTCAAAATGGCGGACAAAGGTTTTCATATAAAATTCTTTTCTTCGCCCTCAACACAATACAATGCACTCAAATGGCCAAATAGCACATGTAATATGGTTACAAAACTTTGTGAAATCTACTGACACCAATTATGTTACGTTTACAAGTATAAATTTTGGTAACCTTTATTTTTATATTTGCCAGTCTAGTAACTTTGGACTTTGGCCCATCACGATTTGCCTTTAGCTGTTAAAATACACACACATGCCCCTGCCAGGACTCGAAACCGGGACCTTTTATAGCCAACGGCCTACCGCCGCAGACCGCTCGGCCACCCGGCCGGCATTTACACAGATTATTGTGGGAGATATTCAGAGAAGAATTAAAAATGGTGGCGTCTAAATCGATGATCCTGCAGATTTACGCGCCAATCTAGAATAAACAAATAAAAATTCAAGAAACTGTTTCAAACAAAAGTAGACAGACTGAAACCAACTTTAATCGAAAATTTATACCGAAATGTTTCCGCAAGAAACTTCCCAAAAATTACTCTCTGCCAACTCCCGTTATAACGTCATTAAAATGTTGGACAAAGATTCTTATGTAAAAGAATTTCTTCAACCTTAACATAATTCAATGCACTCAAACGTTTTCATAGAACATGACATCTGACTACAAAATTGCATGGAATGTACTGACACTAATTTAGTTACATTTACAAGCGTATTCTCGGAGATATTCAGAGAAAATTATAAAATACCTTCCCAAAAATGGATATATATATAACCAATATTTCTTTTTCGGGAGCCTATAGTCCGGAAAAGTGGCCCTTGGTTCTAAGAACTAAATGAAAACAAAAAAACAAAAAATCGGGAGAAAATCTCCCGCTTGTGCATCGTCTTTGAAATTAAGAAAAATTCTGAAAATGGGTTATTTTTCGTATTTTTTTAAAAATATATTAAACATGCTTTGATCGAAGCGTTATAGACTGGATGTAAATTACGTGAACGGCATAACCAGAAAAAAGTATCAAAGTAATTTTTATATAATATTTGACTGGTCAGGCTTTGCGAGCAAAAAATTTGCTTTTTATTAATAAAATGTAAATTCTCAGGATCTTTTCTTTTTGTCAAGCATATTAATTGTTGTCATTCAACTGTTTTTTCACAAAGTGTATATAGTTATTCATATGTAAATTACAAGCTGACATTCAACTAATTGTGTACGCTGATGTCCTCATTCTTCGCGTTCCACCCACACCTTTCCCAACCATAATGTGTTTTGCAGAACTTAACAGCAGATGTTCACAGCTATTTGCAACTTAAGATATGCTTTTCTAAATCTTTCAATATAGTACTTGTAATTTTAAATTTTGATTTATGAGAGAACTTAGGAATTGCTGATCTTGATAACAGATAACATGTCCATTTATTTACTTAGCTTCGGAGACTTTGCGTGAAGCTTCTGACTCAGGCAGTTAAACAATGTGATAGTTCTGACACCAATTCACGCATTGTTTAACTGCTTGTGTGTAGCACAGAAAACCTTTTATATTAACTGCTTATTTTGCACTGTTCCAGGTTGAATTTGTGATGTTATGCCATCATCACTGATTTTCTATAATATATGTGGACAAATCTTACAAATATCCCAATTAATTTTCTTCAGTATATTCTGTTACAGTAAAGTTAATTTTAGGAGTTAAGAAGGCTATAATTTAGTTACCATAAGAACAGACAGTTTGGCTTTTGAATTCGTCTACGCACAAACTCTCTGAAGTTTTCCCTTTCATCTAATATCAAAGCAACTTTTTAGAACGAGGAAAAATGCATTGGGCTTAATTACAGGGGTTGAAGTTGAATTTTGAATCTAGTTGAATTGAATTGAATTTTTATTGCTCCAATAACCAATATACATTGGTATCTGGAGAGTTCAGACACTAACAATGGTATTATACGATATTTATATTTTATGAGTACAGTCAAATAACGTATTGTAATGTACACAATAACATTCGTGATTTGGACAATAACTTTGCTATATAGATTTGTGAACAAATCTATACATAATTCATAATACATAATAATAGTACACAATTTATAATAGGTTTACAAAATACATAATAATAATCACTAATATATGGAATTGCACGATATTAAAATGTTGTGTAGAATAGACAATAAGTATTTAACCTAGAAAATAAAATTTGTTATATAGATGTAATAAAATTGTGAAATAGGCAGTAGTTAGTTGAGGTGCTGTGGTATTTTATGAAAAGAATTATTTGATATCGTAATATACCTTATCCAGCAAGTGTTCCTTTAGCTGTTTCTTGAATCTTTTTATGTTTTCTTCATTTCTTATATGTGTGTTGGCAGCTGATTGTATATTTTGACACTCATATGACTAGGCTCTTCTTGAACGAGGGTTAGTCTTGTAAAATATTGAAATTTTTCCTCTTTTTTTCTAGTACCATATTTATGTTTTCTTATAAGTGTATCGTTGATTATTTTTGTATATAAAGCTATTTCATAAAGATATAAAGAAGGAAGAGTCAATATTCTGTATTGTTTAAAGAGTTCTTGGCAAGAAGTTCTCCTGCTAACTCCGGCGATGATTCGCAGTGTCTGCTTTTGTTTAGAGAATATTGATGCTATTGCTGATGCGTTGCCCCAAAATATGATACCATAAGTTATTATTGGATAAATAAATCCATAATAAACCTGTATTAATGCGTTTCTACTTAATGTCTCTTTTAGTATTCTTAGAGCAAATAATTTAGAATTAAGTTTGTTTTTTACCTAGGCTATGTGGCTGCTCCATTTAAGATTTTCGTGTATTTTTATTCCTAAAAACGTTGTTTCGGTGTTTTTCTTTACATTTAAGAAAGCTGCGTGAATTTTAATATCTTCTATTATAGTATTTTGTTTTGTATGGAAGAGTATGTATTGTGTTTTTGTGTCATTTAGTATCAGACTGTTACTGTCAAACCAAGTTTTAGTTTGTTCTAATTTCTACTAATATTTGCGCGTAAGTCATTTATATCTTTTCCTTTAACAATGATACTCGTGTCATCAGCATATAGAATTACCTACCCTTGTGTTATGTAGGTGGGAATATTATTTATGTACAGTAAAAATAATAGGGGTCCTAAAATCGATCCCTGAGGAACCCCATGTTGGATTGTCATATGCTTTGTCTTTTTCCCTTCTGTATTGTGCATGACTTCAAGTGCTTGTTTTCTGTTTGTTAGGTAGGATTGGAGCAATTGTAATGCCTTTCCTCTAATCCCATAGTGTTCCAGTTTTGTAAGCAGTATTTGCTGATTTACAAGATCAAAGGCCTTACTAAGGTCATAGAATATACCAAAAACTAATTCCTTTTCATTCACAGCCCGTAGAATATAGTCAGTGAAGGTGTAACTGCAGTTGTTGTGCTTCTCTGGGGAAGAAATCCATGTTGTTTGTTGCAAAATGCGTTATGTTTTGTTAGAAATCCAAGCTCAGGTAAGTACCGTAAGCTTTCAGTTGTTTCAAATATGTTTTTAGGGCCGTCTGTAAAATGCTTGTTTAGTTAAATTCAAAACCTCATAGACATCTACAACCGCAAGATAAAAGCAAGTAGATGGATACGTGGTTTCGAAGGAAGCAAGTATATTACACACGGTCTTAAAAATGCATTTTAAAGCAATTTAAAGTTGATGATACTTGCCTGAAAACTTACTTCAAGTTATAGAATCTAGCGGCCGTAGCTCAATGGAAGAGCATTCACTTAGAACTCGGGAGATCCAGAGTCAAATCCCAGCGGTCGGCTATCCTGACTTGGGCTTTTCCAGAGTTCTTGCTTAGTCACATCATGCAAATGCTTGGATGATACATTTACATTATTAGACCCCGGCCGATTCCTTCCAACTTCTTTTCCCGTCCCCTATATCTAACGGTCTGAGCCTTAGATACCTAAAGGCCGTCAATGAAACTCAAATTTAAATTTGAATTCGAAGTTACAGAGCCTATAATTGAAACCAATGCATTTTTAGACATTCTGAAAATTTTCTTCTGGCTATGATATTAGATGAAAGGAAACATATCAGAGAGTTCATTTATAGACAAATTAAAAAATCCCGACAGTCAGTTTCTAAGGTGGAGTCAATTAAAACCTTCTTAACTCCTAAAATGAACTACACTGTAACATAATATGCTGAAGAGAATTCATCGGGACACTTGTAAGATAACTTCTCCACATATGTTATAGAAAATCAGTGATGATGACATTATATCACAAATTCAATCTGGAACAGTGCCAAATTAAGATATAAAAAGTTCTCTTTGCCCCACACAGTCAGTTAAACAATGTGTGAAATTGTTGTCAGAACTGACACTAATTTGAAATATTGTTTAACTACTTGAGTCAGAAACTTCACGCAAAGTCTCTGAAGCTTAGTCCACAGATGGACACGTCAGCTGTTATCAAGATCAGCAATGCCTAAGTTCTTTCATAAATCAAAATTTAAAGTTACAAGTACAATATTGAAAAATTTAGAACAGCATATCTTAAGTTGTGAACATCTGCTGTTAAGTTCTGCAAAACACCTTATGTGGCTGACTGGTTGGGAAAGGTGTGGATGGAACGCGAAGAATGAGAACATCAGCGTACACAATTAGTCGAATGTCAGCTTGTAATTTACATATGAATAAATATATACACTTTGCGAAGAAGCAATTGTATGACAACAATTTATACGATAACGTTATGTCGTTCATGTAATTTACATCCACGTCTATAGCATTTCGATCAAAGCATTGAACCAAACTGAATAAACATTTATTGTTGGGCGAAGTTCAGCATACGCTGCTCTTCCACTTAACCCAAAAAATTAAAAACAAACAACGAATACAATACAATTACAAAATAATATAAAGTGCAATACAAAATTGTAGAATACAGGTTATAGAATACAAGAAAAAATACATAGTATACAGACAGAGTTGTTAAATTTAATCATAAATTTATGTAGTTAATTACACTTGGTACCACACAAACGTAAAAGAAAAAAAAATCAGAGAATTTAACAAGTAAAAATAAACAAAATATAGAATGCAACACAATACAAAAGTATAGAATACACCGAAGGAAACAAATACGTGCTATACAGACAAAGTAATCGAAGTTTAATAGAGTTATGAAGTTAATTACACTCTATATTACACATACTTTATAATTAGAAAACCAGAAAACCCCCAAGCATATTATACAGCCTACAGCCTTATTTACGATTGTGCAACAAATTGTTGTATTATACAACTACCCAGATCATAAAAAAATACAACAGATAATTAAACTTGATATTGCATAAAAGAAAAGGAAACTGAAGAAATAGAGAGGTTTATTGTCATTTTAACCAGAGTCATAAGTACTGTTTGTTAATAGTTGCTTCTGGTGCAAATGCTCCGTCAATTTTGATTTAAATTTACTGAAGGTATTATATTGAGCTATTTCTTTCGGCAGCGAGTTCTAAGCTCTAGCAGCAGAAACAGAGAAAGCACCAGCAGTCTTGGATAAACGGTAACGGGGGATTTAATGAATTATAATTTATGGTTGAATAAGAATGATAAGATGACCGAGTAACTAGTTTATTAAATAGATAATCCGGCGACTTGCTCTTTATTATTTTCTGAAGCAAACAGCAGAGCCGTAAGTATCGTCTTCTAGACATGTTTAACAGATTCGCATTGTTTAGATAATATAGTACATGTTCAGATTTCTTAAACCCATATACAAACCGAATAGCTGCGTTCTGCACACTTTGAATCTCGCGCATATTATTGACTGATAAGAGCGGACCATAACCGGCATCGCAATAATCGAAATGTCGCAGCAGAAGAGTTAGCATAAGATGTAGTTTGGTGCTCTCATTAAAGTAATGCTTTAGTTGATACAGATATCTAATTATGTACAAACCTTTTGTACAGGTTTTGGTTGTGTGAATATTCCAATTGAAGGTGTCATCGAAATTGAATCCAAAATTTGTCACTAGTTTAGAATATGATATGAGAAAATTAAGAATGTTTATATCTAAGTTATAGGGAGTTAGAGTTTTGAGATTATTTTAGGTGCCAATTACAGTATAGTCACACTTGTTAGGATTAATTACTAAGCCGTTCTGTTTACACCATTTGTCAATCGTTCGAAGGTCATAATTTAAAAGTTTTACTTTACTTTCAATTAGACTGGGCAAGATTGAAATCAACAATTGAGTATCTGCATCAAAATGGCACTTCGAATCTTTGATTACGGTCGCTAACAGTTCAAGTTTCTTACACCGTTCACTAAGAACCTGATTTTCAGCATTTTTCACTTTCCTATCATTGGAGCCATAATGCTTGAGTTGGTAACACTGGTCAGAGAGAAAAAGTGATATGTCGACTTTCCCTTTTCCTGTTATGTACGAAGCTTTTAACTTGTCACTATCACCATTATTTCCCAAATTTAGTCAGGCAATCAATCTGAAGAGTCAGTTCACTGGCATTGAGAATGTTATGAAAAATTATTATTTTTAGATGCAGTTTTGTCAGCGTGCAGACGAAGTGAGTACGCACCGTTGTTACAGTTCCTCAAGCGCGTCCGCCATCTTATACAACTTCAGCATGTTTAATATTTAAAAAAAACGAAAAATAACCAAATTTCAGAAATTTCCTAAATTTTAAAGACGGTGCAATCGAAAGATTTTACACGGTTTTATTTTTCTTCTCTTCTTAACACCACGGACCACTTTTCCGCATTATAACCTCCCAAAAACAAAGTTCAGTTTTCTCGAACCACCCTAATATACACGGGGTTTCTTTGCGTGTATCGTTTCAAGGATATCAACTGAGATATATTACCTTGGACAGTCATCTGGTTTTGGAACGATTTCATTGCAGCCGCCAATATATTTAATTTGCACTGATATATTTAATTACATATCTCGGAATTCTGTGAAAAGTGGAATAAATGGTTGGTGAGACAATGAACAATCAAATGGATAGAAAAAGGATGGCCCTCATTAGAGCGGAAGGAGTGTCATGTCAGTTAGACATCCTGGTAAAGCGTTTATAACATTAAGAATATGTCTATCAGTCCCTTCACGGATGGGAAGCTACTGTCAAATCCGCCTTAGAGAAATTGAGTTCACGCGTCACGAAGATGAGAGAAACGCATTAGTAAGACGGAAGCCAGTATGTATACGCGCTTGCAGGTGCATGATGCGAAATGTGTGACAGCACCCTAAGCGATACATGCCGACTGGAACCGTCGCGGCGTGTACGGAAAACAAAAAGGGAAATTCAGGCGAAAACAAGAAGTCACAATCACGACGTAGCAGTGGGGAACCTGCAAAGAGAAAGGTGGAAAGGCCCCTGGTTCAGATCAAAAGGGAACCTTCTAGTGGAACGGAAAATGGATATTCAGAGAGTATACGACATACAAGTACTTCGTCATCTAGCTCTAACTCGTCTCCTCGTGAAAGGAAATATAGGCTTCGAGCGAGTGGAGTGAGTTAATGGATCACCCGAGGAGATATCAAGATATGGAGACAAAAATCGAATGTTGGAATTAAACTATACTACTCGTAGAAAGCATTATAATGAGCGGGACATAATGACAATTTGACTTCCAGACCTAAAGTCGTTTACCAGATTCTACCGACAGAGGGGAAATGACGGTGAGTGAGAAGTTGCCCTCAAAAGTGTGTCCGGAAATCAACACTTGGGCATTGTGTCATTCGTCTTACGTGAAGCACCAACATCGTTGCATCAGAAGAACGTTCATAAATTCAGTACTTATGAGAATATTAGGGAGCGTTCCTCCAACATTACCAATCCAACAGCAGGATATATATACAACTCAGTAGGTTAGAAACCACCCAACTTAATTCGAAAGTGGATACAACTGTGGAGAAGGTCGCCACGAAGCACTATGTTAAAATAAAAGAACTAGATCCGATAAGTTCAGAATCACAAATTTACAACGTCATCGTTCTTTTACTTCCTATCAGTTACGAAAGACAGTTCGCATCAGCACGAGCATTGATCATCAGCAATATGCTAGAAACAATCCGCAAATTTTAATGTATTGGGAGCAATGTATATAAATTTTACCAACGAATCCCTTCAAGGTGCATTTTGTGGTCCTAAACAGAAATAAAGACTTGGTGACAATTACCGCTTGGGAACGAATAAAGTGTATGAAGTAGATGTTAGTTCGGAAGAAAAGAAGGATGATACAGCTTAATTAGTACGAAAGGCACAGAACATCATCCAGAAGGGGGCCAGATGGAATAAAGGCAATAAACGAGACGGGAGAAGATCATACCGGAGGCGAGGACACCGTGGGAGAGGACAATGTCGAGACACCCACGATGTAGAACAAAGAATATACGATGACAAAAGATCACGCAGGGACGGAGATGGATCAAGACAAGAATCAAGGAACTGCAGAGACATGGAACGAGGAACAAAGCAGGCCTCGTCCATGGCATCCTGACCAGGTCCAACCAAAACACTAAGGATCGAAGCAACTGGAGAAAGTTTGGAGCATCCGACCCATACCGATGAGGTCTTAATTTCCGGACAGGACCACCACGGCATGAAAAGATTAATTTATCATGTAAGGCTTGAAACGATTATGTTTGAAGAATGGAAACATAAGCTAAATGAAGACGATGTCGAAGAAGATTAATTTCTGCAAGGGACAACCAACATGAAGATGAAGGCGGCCTTATTCACGATTAAAGAATTACAGGAACCTGTAATAACACTGTTGGACTCCGGTGCAGCGGTGTGTCTGTGTGCAGAAGAGTTTTGGAAGTAAGTAAGTGGAATACTACCTCCCCCAAAATAGATTCCGGTACGAAGTATCATCTTAGCAGATTTCTCAGGTATTAGGCGTTAAGTGTGTCCTCGGAGAAGTTATATTATCATTGAGTATAACCAAGAAGGAAATCTTGTTTTGTTTCCTGGTGGTTCGTAGATTGAAGCAACAGTTATTACTTGGACGCGGAGTCGAACTTCATTTCCATACAGGACAAGTAAAGGTGGAGATAGGTAGAGAGTGAATCTGGGTAGAGAGCGCTCTGGTCTATAATGTGTCTACCATTCCGTTATTTGCCTGGTGTAAGATTTGGATCCTATGCATTCCCAGATCAGTGCAGTGCAGTAGATGTTTATGGTTGCTTATGATGCTAAATGTTCAGTATAATGCTAAAGTAGCAGGGAAGTTTTCTGATAGAAGTTTCCTATCAGATACATTTTTTCAATAATGATATATAAATATTATTTCCATGAGTACAGGTCTCTCGGCACCCGCCATAGCTCTCTGTATCCACAACTATCTCACATAGCTGAATTCATCCCTGTACGTTTCTTAATACTGGATCTATGGAGTAATGATAATTTATATATGACAACACCAGACAATACTAAAAGATGCATTCACTAGATTTATTACAACTCGCTGTTATAAAGACCACTTTATAAAGGTTATAAAGACTTTCAAAGTAAAGTCAGGTTGCGAGTAATTACATTTTTTTTCTACTTATTGAGCTCGGTGTACCGTAACTCACAGCGCAGCGTTAGATCACGTTGGTTATAAACTTTTCTTTAATTAAGGTAATATAGATTAATATTGAGTAACTATTAATAGTTTCAAATATTGTTTAACCAGAACACCATGATATATCTTGATCTACCATACTGGCAATAAGGAAAGAATAGAGAATCTTTCGTTTGACAGCTTCTATTCGTGACTATTTTAGATATTGTATAGAAAAAGATAAATGTTCAAAAGTAATTAAATATAATTTTGTGTTTGGAAGTTTTTGCTCTTCCACCAGGCTCCTCCTTTGGTGGTCATAAAGGAATGCCGCCTTAATATGGTTAGTATCATAAATATTTAGGGACTTATCAGAACGAGTAACTCTGAATTGTAGTTACTAAAGGGATCTGCGAACGCTAAGGGAAGATAACTACGATCAAAAATATCAATACGAGGGGAACAAACTTCACCATTACAATTCTGTGCCTCAAGATTAACGACAGGCAAACTTTAGAGATAAAGGACGGCATTTGCCTTTACAGTGAGATCGTAGAGCTGACAACTCTGCATTGCCAAACAATGTCAACAACAACAAAAAATAGTTCTATGTGTTCTCCTGTGGTAAAATAATCTGAAAATAAACTTGTTTCCAATTCGAATCTCCGGACGGGGACTGCTTCAAGGAGCTCGGAGAAGAGAATTATGAAAGATCAGAATTAAGCTTTTGAGAACGAAAGGCTCGATGGTGAAAGACGGCATTACTAACAGTCCATAATCAGATCGATGAAGCTGATGCTGTCGACAAAAGTACGATGAGTTAGATAGGTTTTTCGATGGATGAGCGAAGTATATATGACGAGAATTACGCTGGTTAATTTTATCGCAATGGTAGCGCTGAAGGATATTTTAAGTCTACTATAGCCAAATCAAATCTTCACAAAAAGAAATAACAATGACGAGAGACTAATAACTTTTGCGATGTACAACCAGTATTTTGAACAAGAGCATAGGCACAAATGTACATGTATATCTCCGAATGATGAAACATGCAACAAGGTCGATCACGTATAGTAAATAGACGAAGACAGAAATATATATTCGAAGTTAGGAATTACAGAAAGCGGAAAGTGATACCGACCATTATTTAATGATCTCAAAAGTAAAGGAAAAATTTTGCATCGTAAAAAGGAAACCAGTGCTCCTAAATAAAGTGTATTCGAAATAAATTGATTAGACAACCCGAGCCTAAAGACCGATTACAAACTCGCAATCTATGGCTCAGAAATAAGACAAAACATGCGCACTACTACAGTTACGAGAAGCATGTCATACGGGGTTAGAAACAAAAGTCGAAACTATCGAATATTGAAGAGATAGAGGAAAACGGAGAGACAAATGACGTTAGAAATCGGCACAAAGGGATTAACACATTATGAAAATATTACTAAAAGGCTTCAGATTATTATAAATGAACGCGGAAATCTTCAGTCAGGTTCGAATAAGAATTCGAAATGGAAACAATCTAATTTAACAAGTTTCCTAATGTACAAACAGGTTTATAAACAGATAATTCAAAATTTGTACCGCTGAACTGTGGATATCAGAAGCTAGTAACAGAAAAAAATAAATAAGGAATTAAAAAAATGATCAAATCCTCTGACCTTGATAACATCTCAGCCGAATTAATTAAAGTGGGACGAGTGGCACATTCAAGCATGGAGATAAATTGAAAATTATTGCATAGAGAAAGTAGCAGCTTCCAATGAATTAAGCAATGATAGCAATAGTTTCAGTTTATAAAAAGGGTTACAAATGTGATAGTAATAATTACTGCTAAATCTCTTTGCTTACACCTTTTCATAAAGTGTTGGCTAATATCCTGCTAATACGCCTAGGTGTATCGTACGTAGACAAAATAATTGGAGATCGCCAACGTGGATTTAGAAGAAATAAATTTACATTGGACCATATTTGCGCCCTGAGGCAAGTATTAGAGAATAAATGGAGATGTAATTCGACGGTTCACCAGGTGTTAATAAATTTTAAGAAAATTATGACACTATCAAAGGAAAATAACTCTTCACTATCCTTTTACAATTTTTAATTCCGAAAATGCTTGTTCAGTTATTAGAAATGTATCTCAATGATCCCACAAGTACGGATAGGTAATAATATATCAGATAGTTTCGAGATTTCTATCTCATTGAATAAGGGTGATGCCTTGTCAACATTACTCTTTAACCTTCCGTTTGAAAACCTGTTTCTACAAATAAGAGAACAAAAGGATACTGATATTGAATGAACTGAAGCAATTGTTCGTGTACTCAGAAGATGTAGATTTAATATTCACGCAACATTATAAGAATAATGGAATCAACAAGGATAAGATGGGTAGGCCATATAGCTCCGATGGGAGGAAACCTGAGATTACTTCCTATCGTGGTTGGTAAGCCGTAGTAGAGGAGGCCGTTGAAAAGACCGGCGCGTCGTTGGGATGACGATATTCGAAGGGATCGTCAAGAGGCATATATATGTTTATGACCAAAACTGACTTGAACGTGCCTAGCGTAGAATCCAATGGTGAACATTTGTTACTGCGGCGACCAACTTTTAAGTTCCGTAAGCCATAGTTAGTTATTTAGTTAGTTAATTAATTCATATTAAGTAGCTGGTTATAATACAGGAAAATAAATTCACTGAAATATTTGTAACTGGTTGTAACAATATATTATAGGTAGTTTTTGCTATTCATAGTTATATGTAATTAAGCAAAGGAAAGTTACTGGTAATCTGTGTCTCCCATTTATAACATATATTTTTGTAAACTGTTCATATTAAGCCCATAAAGAGGTGTGATATTCAAGAGTAAATTTAATTTACTTTTAAAATAGGAGACTATACACATTTAAAGACATGAACAAAATTTTAGAAGTGATAAAGTTTAAGAGGAAATATTATGAATAATTATTAAATGTGAGAAAAATACTTCGCCATATTTTCAGTTCTAATTGTACTACCAATCCAGAAAATACTTATTAACTAATAGAAAACATTTTTGGATTATTATTGAAAAGAAACCTACAGATTCAAGGTAAGAATTTGCGGAAATAGGCATTCATGTTACATACTAGAAGCTAGGGCGCGGCGCCTCCAAAAAGTCGAAGTATCTTAGATCTTTTTGCGGTAGTGCGGAAAAGTTGTGAACTTTAATCATCTATCTTCTGTCGCTTCAATAAGCCGAAAGGTTTGAAAATTGAAATAAAAATACTTAAAATACAATAATTAATAAATCACTGTGCAACAAATTTTCAACTTTTAGTTCTTTCCTGAGAAATTTGATGCAAGTATCATAGTATCAGTGTGACTGGCCACTGCAGTGAAATCCATTTCTTGGATTTTGAGAAGTAGGCAAACCAATAATGTGATATACAGGTGTCAGAAATTTAATAATAATGTCACATAAATATAGCAGTAACTTGTATGGGCATCTGGTTAACGCCAAATCGGGTGTTGAGCGAATGTGTGAGGTAAGTGTGCCCCTCAAACAATCTCTAAGATTCTCTGCACATGACTTACAGCACAACTGTGGGGTCCACGTTTTGTCCCCATCAACGTTACAAGAAAACAGTCAATAAGATCATAAAGAAACCTACCTTGACAATTCGCTTGGAGAATCAAGGTCGTACTAAAAGGCCATACACTAAAAATAGCTACTCATTTAAACTGAAAGGTCTCGAGATAGGAACAGGATATGATTACGCTAATATTGAGTGCGAAGTGTACAAAAAGTGTTTCTTTTATCATGCATTTTAAAAACGTCCCATCTGCTTCACTTCCGGTATGCAATAACACATTGGCGAGTCTTGGCATCTTCTCTGACACCACAGAACTCCATCTCTACACTCCAGTGGTGCAAACTCAACGTAGGGAAGTGCCGCAATATGTCTGAAATTGCCCCCTTTTTTCTAACAGTGCCCGTTTTTCTAAGAAATGAAGGCTGGTACAGAAAACAACAAATTATATTTTCGAATGCAGCAAACGAAAAACCATTAGGAACAACCTCTAGCTCTCAGCAGAGAAAATCTGTGTTGCGCATTGAATCAGAGATTTCGTTGATCGGTTTGCGGTCGTGCTTACTATTTTGTTAGCCCCAATACCTGTACAAAGTTTGAGAATTATAGGTTAATATTTTCTACCGCCTCAACGACACCGAATTTGGAAATTGAAGGCATTTTTTTAAATAAATACAGGTTACGTTTACCTCATTTAAATGCGAGCAGAAACTTTATTCCATTTTCAAGTACACAAATTACCAAAGCATTATTGCTTGTAATCTTTTTTGGAGTCAAATTTTGACGTGCGTTTTCTGGAATCTAGTGTTTCTCTAATAAAACCTTCCCTGTTCTGTGGTCCAACTGTTTTCCCAAAGGCTTCAGTAACTAGTTTCAGCATCCTGTGTTTGTGTATGTGAAGGAAATTTAATAATAAAGTTCCAGCCATCCATTGGCACATCATCCTGTATTATCTTCAGAAATTGATGACAACTTATATCTCTGAGAACTGGAGGCGATGCCAAATAACAAGCTTGCCAGTCAGTGAGATCTACGTATTATGTAGCTTCAATGTTAACAGCAGGAATAACGAATCTGCGAACACAATTTCCATCTGGGCAAATTTTCCTTGTCTTGATAATCCTCCGAGCTGCAAGGGTCCTAATATGGCATCTTTCATCAGTTAACATAACCAAAAGCATGTTTTCTGGATCTGCAAAGAACACGTTGATAGAAAATAATGGTTCGAATATGTCACGATACTTCTTAGGCAAGTACCGAGATGAGCTGATGAAATGCCACAGGGGTCTGGCACCGTCCTTTATGTACTGATGAATCTTAATGCCGAAACCATGAGAGTGCGTAGACTCTTAAAATGAATACAACCAATGTTAGCAACTCATCTGATGGGGCTGATGTAGATATATATACAACCTCAGTATTCGATTGGCAATTGTTAGCCAACTTGCCAAATTCAACGTTCCAGGTTCACGTTTAGCTAGATCTGAAGAAGAAACGTCAGAACTAATGGCGGTGCAAATGTCTAATAAGTATTTTCGATCAGAGCTTTCGGTGGCGGGATCAATGTCTGGCAAGTCGCATTCAATACTATTACAAGGAACAAGTGGAAGCTTTTCGCATCCTTTCAGATTGCGTCCAATGTCTCCGGTGTAAGATGTGGGACCGACCGCTTGAAGTCTATTGACTAAAATAGTTGTCGTAATGGCAACTTATTGAAATGTAATAAGCAGATAACCAATTTGATTGGTCTCTGAAGTTTCAATTCAAGCATGCGAATTACACCATTAAACACTCCAGTGTTCACTACCGTGGCGTCCCATCCGAGAACAATAAGGATGCTTAAATCATTCAATAACACATTTGTTACATATTCGTAAATACTGTTGGATATGTCAAGACTAGACACCCTTTCAGGTGTAACATGCCTCATGTACGTAGAACCAGGCTTCGATACAATACATATTCTTTGGAACTGCTTGTTCTCGAGTGTTTCGGTTGTAAAAATTTTGTCATGCCGTGTTTCAAAGTAAAGGCCCAAAGAGTGGAACGATTTCCGTTTTATTTTGAGACTATTTCTTTGTTAATTCTCGACTTTTCTCTGCATATGTTTTTCTGTCTGCGACGAGGCTGGTGTCTGATTCCGATAGTAAACCCAAACCTTGCATAACACTCGTTGCACTAGCAGCCGTTCCTCTGTTGGACACACCATATCTTTGACTGACAAGAGCTGTATAATCCAGTTTTAAACGCATTTGTCCACAACATGTGGGCTGCTGAAGGGATTTGCTTGCATATGTGTAAGATGCGTATTTGTGTCCTGCTGGTCTTCCTCCGTCTCCACCTCCATCGCGTCTTCTATTTCATTTTGCTGTTCATACTCCACTGAATAGCTTGAAGTAGAAGCAGCAGACGCGTTTTGCCAAATATATAGTCTCCTGTTCCTTTCGCATTTGACGTTTCTTGAGGCGTTTTGTTTTTCGAACATGAACACTTCCAATGAACATTTTTCTTTCAGTTATTTGATATATATGAGAAACGCCTGTTCATTTATAGGGACTTTGCTTAATTTCGGACAGATACACTCTAAAAAAATATCGCGTATTTACAAGCAGATATGTCAAACAGTTTTTTTTGCTTCCATTTTAAACTTCTTGACATCTTCCTGAGTAGTCTTGCTTTTTCCACACGTTTTATATTTTTCATAATTGAACGATATTTTCCATGATAAGCGTACTGTATATCATATTAAAAAACAGGTTTATGTGAAACTGAAGGCATGGATGCCTCGAGGTATATATTTTCAATCTTCAAAGCAACACTTGCTGCAATCACTGAAAAGCATGGTTCTTTGTTTCCATCAGTTTCGCAACCGATATGCCATATCTCGTGACCGCAACATCTTATAACGTCCTCATACGTTGTCAGCATACATATAAAATCCTTCGGTGCTCCAAAAATAAGGCATTGCAACGTTTGCCGACGTGAAGACTTTGACTGCGAAGATTTTGCCATTTATAATATTGACCCATATTTCGTTTAAAAACAAATACGATGAGATACACAAAACTAGAAAACAATTTTCTTAGAAAACGATAAAACAAAACATATACAACATGCACGACTGCAGATGCACGTGTAAATATCGTGCGGCAACTGAAAGGATACTGTTTTACCAATAAAACACGTGAAAACAGGTTACGACTCGCAGAAACCAATTCTTGTGGCGAGGGCCTACACAGAAAGGTGTCGAGCTAACGGCAGATAATAGAGCAATAATGGACTTCTAATATATTTGTTAGAAATGCAGAAAAACGTTTCTGTTCCCAAGAGACAGATACAAAAGCAATAATGGCTTTCTCATTTCTTTGTTTTAAATGTAAATTATCTCATTTCTTTTGCATTAAAATGAGGTAAGTCTAACGTGAATTTACATTGCCTTCAATTTCCAAACTTCGGTGTCGTTGAGGCGGCAGAAGAAATTAACCTATAATTCTCAAATTTTGTAAGGTGTTGTTGTTAAAAAATAGTAAGTTTTGAACACTACCGAAAACCGATCAACGAAATCTCTGATTATTTATATTTTTTTTGTATTTTAAGAAATTATAGTCCAATTTTCGAAACTTTCTGTTTATTGAGTAGACAGAGATATCAATTCACAGCTGTAAGATTTTGCACACATTTTAGTGATGGGAGCTCACAACTTTTCCGCAATACCGCAAAACGATCTCAGATACTTCGATTTTTTCAAGCCGCCCTACTAGAAGCGTCTAACGGCCATATTGAAAACACGCCATAACGGCCGTACGCATGTTCGAAGAGTGGTATACTCTTCACCATTTCCTTTTCAGTATTTTTTTTTCAAAAACTAACAAAAATTATATTACAATTACTTCTACATTCACTCAAAGTTTTACCTAACTTTTCTACTTTAATTAGATTTCCTAAGATTTATTCTCGAACACCGATAGACGGGCGAACGAAGCGGAACTATAAAGTTCTTTTCTGTTAGCTACGGTATCAAGCACTCTAAGAAATTAAACAGAGCCTCCTTTGTGTAACAAAAAGTATGTATTTGATTATGTGTTAACAAAAACATAATTATTATCTACATTAGGAACATTAATAACTTACTCCAAAACTTCAGTTGATGGATACTTTACATATTGTTGGTGTTGAGCATATCCCAAATATTAGTGGATTAATGCGATATGTTCGCACGTACCTAAAATCTATTATCCAGCTTCAACCTAAAATGGGATACAGTTCTTAAAAGACCTTTATAAACAGTTTTAGGTTTATCCTACATTTGTTTCTCATCTAGGAAGTTCTGAATTCAGATTTTATGACCTCTGTCTATTTAAACTTTAAAAGATGGGATCGAAAGTTTCCAATAACTTTACTGAAAGTCCTTTTCCATTGATTTTGTGTGAGGTCCTTTCAAATATTTTTACATAAAGACTAAAGAATTATTTAATTATTTAAGTACTAAAATAGAGTTAGTTTGGATATGATCATGTATAAGGTAGAACCTCTAAGGGTCAGTTCTACAATCGACCGCTAAAGTTCTAGTCAGCATTAAGTTGAGGTCAAGTCTGATTTTGACCAACGCGAGTACGCAAAATGAGAATTGGCCCCAACTTTCGGCTGGCTAAAAGTGTAGCGGTAGATTGTAGAACTGACCCTAACTGAATTTAAATTGTTGGTTTAACTAATAGTTTTAGAAACGGGAAACTTAGTTGTGGAGTAAAACGTTTTTAAATTCGCAGGCATTTGCTAAGAGTAAGGGTAGGAAAAGCTATAATATTATAGTGAAATAGTATAATTCAAGAATATAAATATCGATCTTAATTAGAGTCTCCACACAATATTTTTATTAATGAAAAGAACTACATTTACAAATTGCTATTAACTACAATAATAATAAAAAGTTCTTTCTCTCTTCTATTGTTTATAGCGAACTACACTGCTATGCAATGTAATGGATGCACACAATGATCCATCTGTTTGGAAAGACCCACATCTATTCAGACCTGAACGATTTTTGGATAATGGAGTTATCGTTAATAGCGAGAAGCTTTTTACATTTGGCGCAGGTTGGTAATGTATTAATGTTTAATGCTGTACCAAAGACAGTTAATAGCACAATGTGTGAAGTAATTGAAA
>JAGDQP010000095.1:175849-200335 GCA_022664845.1 Lepisma saccharinum
GGCTGGAATATTTACCTTCCTAATCTGTCATTCAATTAAATCAACCGAGTAATTGGCTTCAATTTTTTGTATCCTTGAAAGTTCTACGTCAAAATAGTAAGGGTATTTATAATGCCCCAATCCTGTAGACAAAAACACTCGTCTCATGTCGACCTTTTTCTCGTGAGTGGGGAAAAAATAGAAACGTCTGGTAACATTTCAGACATGAAGAAAGCCTGTTTCGAATCCCCCCTCCATCTCATGTCACATAACACCGGCAGTCTATACCTCCCCTTATACTGTCCTTCTTCCTCTGGACACCAAGGAAAAAAGAAAGAAAGAAGGGAAATTAAACCCAACCGTAAATCTGAGCATCTGGAGGCTGGTATGTACACTTTGCATCAAAAAACTTGCGACAACGAACGCCGTGCAGCTAGGCAACCGAAATGGCACCTTCTTATCCCATAATCGTGTCTGGTAAACAGACCCCTCTTTCTTCGTCCTTCGTCACACCCATAGTAAAATCAGCAAACATCATGAGGACGTTATTTTGGTTGTTTTTTTGTTTTGTTTTTTCAAAATAAACATGTATTAGTATCGAATTCTATCGATAAAATGAAAGAATAAAAGCGAGACGAAACAATATACGTAAGTTGACGGAGGGAGAAATTTAAACACACAATGAAAAATTGAAACCGATGGGTGCCTTCAGGCAAAGGCAGAGAAATTAAAGAGAGAGGGGGGAGGGGAGAAAAGAAGTAGATGGAGTACAGATAAAAATATGGAATTTAAATGTAGTAAAAAAGAACCTAACATTATAAAGTGCAGTGCTCACATATCTAACAGCAACATAGAAGGGACTTTTGGATTTTATATGTTTTCAGGGCTATTCGAATATATAAAGGGCGCTTGAAAATTCATTTAGTCCCTTTCAATATTGCGACCAAAGTCAGATTAAATATTCATGATTTCCATTGGAGACACATTTAGGATAATGCCAAAAGTGTAACGCACATGATTTGTTTGTGTGTGGTTCGGCTGCAAATTCGGTGGGACTCTTTGAACGTACTGGTTCGGAATACATCATGAATTCCGCCAGGATTTTCAGATTGGCGTGTGTAAAGTCAAAATTGGGAGGGTGTAGGTAGCTTTACAATGTTTCTGTCAACTTTCGACCGTGAAAATAAAGTACAAGTTGGGGATATTCTCAAGGATTTGGAGCTGACCCCCCTCCCAGTTACCGGGGTCTGGCGGAATCACTGATTGTAACAAACCATGTAGATACCGTGGTCCATATCTTCCATTCCAGACTAGTAATGTAAATTGAGCATACAAAGAACATGAATGGATAATAGTTTTTCTACTTAATTTCTATCAGAAAGAGCCAAGATTATAATTCCAAACTGTATCAAAATGAAAAGTTCCAAATGTTCAAAAGCAATATTCGGATGTTCCTATACGCATACCAGACATTACATGTTGCACATTTCAAAAGTGAAAAAAGAACACATTGAATATTATGTTGATAAATTTAATTATAGGATGGAAATGAATTTTTTGCCAAACTAATATAAAAATAATTCTTCTCTTGAAATTACGAAAAAAAAGGGGGCTATTTTCTACTCATATCTTAATATGTATCTGTTCCGAACATGCCACTCTAGATTCCACCTATTGTGAATATAACACTTTAATAATTAAAACATTAATGAACTAGTGTTCATAACAATTCGCACAGATGGAATAAACCAGGCAGAGCTGAAACGTGCCCCGACTGTCGGGGGATGCTGGTCAGGTTTTGGATTGTCATCAGGTTTAAGATTCGAACGCATTCTGACGCGGTGGTTCGATGTGTGATTTGATAACCTGGAAGATGAAGGAGAGATTTTAATTGTTTCATTGCGTATGAACAGTGTTTATTTCAGTGGTGCCCAGAATCGGAGATGTTATCCCGAGAACACGAAAAATACGACGTGAAAATTCCCAGCCAAATAGATTTTTCCAGACCAGGTCAATCGGGTTATCGGGTCACTCATGTCTGGGTCAGTCCCTATCGCCTATTCATCGAAAGTGACCCGAATTTGGCTGGGGAAGAAGCACAAACAGAGAGGGTGTGTGTAAATTAAGAGGAGAAATAAACATGAATAGGGAGAGAGAGAAGTAAAAGAAAAGAAAGAAGCAGCGAAGACACGATAACAATACATCAAGAAAGAGAGGAAGAGAGAAAGATCAATGAAAAATATGAAAACTACATTATCATTATGCTAAACAGCACCCACGTCTGTTTACTCGGATTCTGACCAGTGATACTTCGTTAAGTTCTCCACAATCCCGAGATGAATCTTTGTTTGAATACTTCAGTGTATGCGAAAAATAAACTGACTGATGGGGAATCGAACGTAGGTTTTCAAATTAGAAGTCCAGCACGATAGCGATACTCCACAGACGACTTTACCCAAGACATGCTTAACAAATGCTATACTGTTTGTTTCTACGAATAATAACATGATAATGGATACTTCATATCAATGTCGTGTTCTTAACTGTCCCCCCTGAGACTTAATTTGGACTTTTCCAACCAACATTCGTACACCGTCTTCCTCTCTATAATGACTCGTGCTTCATTCCACAATGGGAAATATTATCCGTTTTTTATGAGAAGTGACGGTTAGATTCTTCAAGTCCGCTTTGTAAAAAAGACGTGGCTTGAACAGGATTCGAACCTATGTTGGTTTGCTTTAGTACATCAAATTCCAGCACTTTTCTTCTACTCCATTTTGCCAACTAAATATTGAAGCCATGAATTTCTAAGTTCATGTTTGGAAATAGCCAACTTCGTTCTGTAAGTTCTTTAAACCAAAATGCACGCTAGAAGTTCTTCATTCAATCACTTATAGACAAATTAGTGCCCACTAATATCCAAAATAACAAAACTCCAGGAAAAATTAAATAAACAATAACAGCTGATGCACTTTCTATGTGTCGTGGAAGTTCAAAGTCACGCTTATAGGAATAAGTATTATTATTATTATTGCAGTAAAACGTCCGATAACTGACAGTTTTATATTCCCTGTGAAACAATATTGAATATTATGCAAGTAAACTCTGCTTTGTTTTTCTCTGAAAATATATTTCCCAGAGCAAAAGTTCTATGATACGAATATTTACGTGTTTTTAAACTACTTCGTTTCTCATTCTATGCATGTGTTTAAAATGACTCCCTTGCAAGAAGGATATTCCAGGATTGTTACATTTCAATTCCTAATATTCCGGGAGTATTCCTGGGTAATTAGAAATATGCCAGAATTTGTCATGGGATTAGAATACTTGGTATCGTGAAAAAATACACGGAGTATTTCTAATATATTCCCATAGAATAAAAATAACCTTAAATATTAGAGAAAGATGCACGTTACACTGCAAAATCTTGTTTCTTAATGCTACAAGGATAAAAAGTATAGTAGAAAGTTAAAATATAATTGGAAAGTTAACAATCCTGAAATCTTCGGAAGGCGGACATTGGCATAAAATGTATAATGTATTGAAAATATTCAGGCATGAATAATGCTAGTATATAATGAGAATATATCTCCCTTTCTATTTTGTAGGACCTATATTTATTGCGTACTGTCTGGGAGTATTTATTCAATTACTTAACTTTAATTTAATGGCCAAACATGTGCTGTGGGGTCGAAAGTCCCTCACATATTTAAGGGACAATTTCCCTCGGCGTAAGAAAACCCAAAAATGTATTTCGGGAACATAATATTTAGTGTCTTTTTTGTTTTGTGCATTTACCTTATATTTATGGGCCAGACACTCACCTATGCCTAAGCCGTGATGTGTTTAAGGGACTGCAAGAGACAGGTTCAAGCTATGGGTGTCTATCTATGATGCTTTTTAAAACAAAACAAAAAACTAGATGCTTGTTCCCGTAATACTTTTTTTTCGTGACTATATCATCATCTTGGACATTGAATGTATGAGTCAGAACCTATATTGAAATATTCGTTGTTTCGAAAATCCCGTGCTGTGATTATAATATCAGGAGGCGAAAACATACACTTCACAATACACACACGATATTTTTATTCCTAATTTGCAATGTCCTCTGTCAGTTACATGAAATGTTTACAGAACTACTTTGTAAATAGATGTCAATTTTTTGTGTTAATTTTGCGTCCATTTGCTAATGACATTTCTTTCTATGATGTTAGTTTCGTTCAGGCTGGTTTACGTTAAAATAAAAGACAATAAATTATCGTAACTTAATGTCATAATACTTACTCTAAACTGGATTTGTTCTTAAAACTCACATAATATATTCATTTCATAATTCGACATGACAAAAAGGACATGCATACAAATGTGTTGACTTACTAAAGAATACGTACAGACAAAATATATCACATATACTCAATGTTACATTTTCCTCGCATTTGAACTTCATAATTCATGAGTGCCGTCTTTCGTTGGCAAGATGGAGTAGAGGAAAAGTGCCGGAGTTTGAAGTACTAAAGCAAACCAATATAGGTTCGAATCCTGTTCAAGCCAAGTCTTTTTTACAAAGCGGTCGTGAAGAATCTAACCGTCACTTCTCATAAAAACGGATAATATTTCCCACTGTGGAATGGAGCACATGAGTCATTATAGAGAGGAAGACAATTTACGAATGTTGGTTGGAAAAGTCCAAATTAAGTCCCAGGGGGGACAGTTAAGAACACGACATTAATATGAAGTATCCATTTTCATGTTATTATTCGTAGAAACAAACACTATAGCATTTGTTGAACACGATCTGGATACAGTCGTCTGTGGAGTATCGCTATCGTGCTGGACTTCTAATTTGAAAACCTGAGTTCGATTCCCCATCAGTCAGTTCATTTTTCGCATACACTGAAGTATTCAAACAAAGATTCATCTCTGGACTGGGGAGAAATTAACGAAGTATCACTGGTCAGAATCCGAGTAAACAGGTGTGGGTGCTGTTTAGCATAATGATAATGTAGTTTTCATTGATCTTTCTCTCTTTCTTGATGTACTGTTATCGTGTCTTCGCTGCTTCTTTCTTTTTTTTACCTCTCCCTCTCTCTATTCATGTTTATTTCTTCTCTTAATTTACACACACTCTCTCTGTTTGTGCATATTCCACAGCCAAATCCGGGCCACTTTCGATGAATCGGTGATAGGGACTGACCCAAACATGAGTGACCCGGTAACCCGATTGACCCGGTCTGGAAATTCTATTTAACTGGGAATTTTCACGTCGTATTTTTCGTGTTCTCGGGGTAACATCTCCGATCCTGGTCACCCCTGAAATAAACACTGTTCAAACGCAATGAAATAATTAAAATCTCTCCTTCATCTTCCGAGTCATCAAATCTACATCGAATCAGTCGATAATCTTTTCATCTCTGCCGTGTTTATTCCATCTGTGCGAATTGTTATAAACACTAGTTCATCAGTGCTGTAATTATTAGAACGTTATATTCGCAATAGGTGGAATATATAGTGGCATGTCCAGAACTGACAAATTTTAAAACATGAGTAGCAAATGCCTCCTTTTTTTATAGCCATTTCAAGAGAAGAATTATTTTTATATTCGTTTGGCACGAAATTCGTTTCCATGCTCTAATTTGTCAACATATTATTACATGTGTTTCTTCTTTTCACGTTTGTAATGTGGAACATGTAAAGTTTACTATGCCTATAAGGAACATGCTAATTTTGCTTTTGAACATTTGTAACTTTTCATTTTGATACAGTTTGGAATTATAATCTTGGTTCTTTCTGATAGAAATTAAGCAGAAAAATTATCATTCATTCATTTTCTTTTTATGTTCACTTTGCATTCGTAGTCTGGAATAGAAGGTATGGCCTATGGTATCTACTGGGTTTGTTACAAACAGTGATTCCGGCAGACCCCGGTCCCTGTGGGGCTGTCGATTCTGGAGACTACCCCGAACTTTTTGATAGAAACCGTGCAAAACTCTAGTTCACCCTCCAAATTTTGACCTTACACACCCCAATCAAAAACTCCTGGAGGAATTCCTGATTACAAAATATTCCGAACCAGTATATTTAATAAGCTTCCAAATTTGCAACCGAACCCCGCGCAAAAAAAGCATGTGTGTTACACTTTTGACATAATCCTAAATGTGTCTCAAAACTCTGGAGTTTCACTGGAAATCATGCGTATTTAATCTGACCACTAAGTTTGGTTTCCATTTTGACAGTGACTTACTGAATGTTTGAAGAACTCTTTATATATTCAAAGAGCGATGAACAATTCATCTTCTTCTCTCTCTCTCTCTCTGTCATTCTCTCTCTCTCTCATATCTCTGCCTCTGTCTAACAGACGTTCATCGGTTTCAATGTTTCACTGTGTGTTTAAATTTCTCTCTGCATCAACTTATGTATATTGATTCGTCTCGCTTTTATTCTTTCATTTTATCGATACTAATATATGTCTATTTTGAAAAAACAAAAACGTGCTCTTGATGTTTGCTAATTTTAGTATGGGCGAGACGAAGGAAAGAGAAAGAGGGGGTCTGTTTACCAGACACGATTATGGGATAAGAGGGTGCCATTTGGGTTGCCTAGCTGCACGGCGTTGACTGTCGCAATTTTTTTGATGCGAAGTGTACAACTTGAAATCCCATATATTACTATAGGAATTTCATTTTTAATAGCCTCACAAAGAATTGGTACATAGGATGGAGGGGAAAGATGCATAAAATGAAAGAGGATAGTAAAAAGAAGTTTTCTGTCAAGTCTTTTAAAAAATAAGCCACGTTTTACACGAAAAAATGTTTTTTTTCTTCTCCATATTTCTCTCCCATTTAAAATGTATGGCGTCAAGAGCATCTACATTTAAAATTATGCTACGAGGTCAGTTTTGCTTCTAAAATTCCATTTACATTTTTAAATGAAGGATACATTCTTTAGGCAGTTCTGTATTAGAGCTTTTTTAAATTGACTTTTTTGTTTTTTAAATATAACCAAAAATGTTAGTACACTGTCTAACTATACCTCTTCCCCTTAAACACAACCGTCTTCTGTTGATCACAACACTTCCTTGTGCACAGCACTTCCATAGCAAACACCAGAGCATAAGACGACTTGTGTCAAATACAAGTTAGTTGTGTTGGTGCCCACTACAACACACTACTCCACTTTACGCGATTCCACAATTACTGCAAGACAACCTTCTGCGAAGCACTCTCAAATGGCAAACAAGCGACGATGGGTTCCGTACTGTGCGCCCAAAGGCATCATGTCCCTAGCGGCAGTACTATGAACTACGTGATTACTCTATTCGTGCATAGAAGTGCCACTTGCTTTTTTCTCCGTGTAAGTATTCCTTCCAACTCCATGGAATACATCAGAACAGTTGATCCGAATCTGGGGGACATGAAGAGTGAGCAAGTGTGGAGTGAGCTACTGACAGAAATAAACTACATTCGTAATTACAAATATTACGAATATTCTAACAAAGAGACGTTCACTTAATTCATTAATAACAAAGCCGGTAAAAAATAGTACTTCACTACAATGATGTGCAGAATGCTTGCTGGAAATAATTACGTATAAAGTGGTTAGAATATGGTTATTTTATTATAATCATAACATTATTATTAGTATTATCGCAGATTTGAGAATTTAATGCTCTATCTGAAATCGCAAAAGAGATCAGACATAAAGCATGTATTACAAGGAGTGGGATGGGGGGGGGCGTGTAGTATGCAGGTCTTACACAAAAGGAGTACCAGATAAACAAGCATTGGAACCACTGCATTATAGCGTCGAAAGAAAGGTTTTCTGTCTCCTTTTCCACCTATCGGATACATACATTAAGCATAAGGTTCCAGCGCATTTCTTTGTACCATTCCTTTCTTTGTACGCACAACAGTTCACGTTTCATCCATTTTCTTTGATTCCGTGCAGGTAATTATCATCTTCCACGGATCTACGTATCACAAGGCGGGAATCATTTCATGCAGCTTACTTTCACCCAAATTGTACTCATGTATTGTTTGGGAATCATTGCTTTTCTGTGGGCGAATCCTTTGCGCACTCGTTCTTCACATTTGTGAATACTATACCATAGGTTTCTTTACATACCGCCTGACTCCACCGTCCTCTGCTTACTCGTTTTGCGCTTATTCCGGACAAAGGTTAATTTTTCCCATTTTAACACACCTTTAATTTGGAGAGGAACACGTTTCCGATATTTTGTCACACGAACTTTTTGTGTTTGGTTTCAATGTGTCATTACCGTCCACGCGACATTAATACAATTTTGTCCGTTATGTGGGAGGAGAAGGACGGAGACAATTGTGACTCAGTGGTAGAACCTTTACCTCTAGAGCCAATTTTAGATCCCAGACAAAGTGAGTTTGTGGTGAACATTGTACTTTTTTGCGGGAGATACTCTCACTTCATTGCAGTTTCTCATTGCACCAATTCTTCAATATCCATTACATATCATTAATAACTTTCTCTTTAAATACACATGACATGATTGTGAACTATTAATTGAAGAGTTATTTAATTTCATTTTATGCATTACACTCATTCTTTGCTGCAGTTATGCAACCACACACAACACATTAAAAATCCTTGGCCATCTTGATTTTGTTTAAGATATCGCTGGTCTGTCAACGTATTTTTTTTTCTTGTTCGGGCGTCGTTTCGTATGTCATGCATCGGACGCACCTTTCGTAACGGAATTTCCGTGAATCCCTCGCTTCCTATGGGCAAATCCCTTGCGCCGCCACTAAAAGCTTCTGATTCATACATTTTTGGATAGAGCACATTACAAGTCTCAGACGATAACACGCCACCTTAGCTCAATACCGCATAAGTTCGGAGATATTCACCTCCAAAGTTCATTTTCCCACGCTTTCGGCAGGCTGTAACTCTAAAACTAAGCGATTCCGAGCAAAAGTTTACTAAACTTTTTTTCATGTTTTTGTGAATAGATTTATCTAACAAGCGTTGTAAACCGTGCACCTTAACACCCTGTATATATATATATATATATATATATTTAAAAAGTTTAGGTAGGTAGAGAGTTTCTTTCCCATGTTCAATAATCAGCTATGCTTATTCTTTAGTAATACTTAAAAATAGCAACCAGTTAAATAAATTAACTTTGTGCGGGAATGTACACGGTTTGTAAAAAAACATTTCTGACTCGACCAACACTTTTTACAACCTCGCATCGATGACATTAAATTTTGCTGACTACTGTGATAAGAATTTTGCAATATACCGGATCTTTCTATACGTTTTAGTTTAACAATTACTTGCAATGAAAGAGAGGGTTGCATGACTTAATCGATTCTCGTTATAAAGACACTGAAGAACAGGATTGAGTTGATACATCCCGACCTAGTATACCCTCATCCCATCTCAAACGTTTGGGTGGAATACCCTATTTTCCTTTATAGGAAAGTAAACACTGGTAACAATAGATGAAGGTCGTTAGTAAGCTTATAAAGCACACATTAAACACTGCCAAAGCCACCAATAGCCACCCAAAGTCTCGAGTGTGTTATTTGAAAATAAACATTTTTGTTGCAGCGTAATGAAATAATGAAACACGACTTTAAACTTCAAATTATAAATTGAAATGAAATTATTGATCTGAGATCATTATCGTTTCCTCAGATCTTGTACCTTCACTTTGTGCTATTTACTAACAAAGCTTCTCCTATGTTTTTGCACTTAGAGTCATTAATTTTCGCACAATAGAAGTGCTTGTATTGATCAAGGTTTTTAAGTTTGAGAGTAGGGAAAATATGTATGATTATCATGTAACGGCACTTTGAGAAACCACATTATCACGTGTTACATAAGAGTGGTTTAGCCTATTCCCTCAGAAATTGGGATGCAGATAGACTAAACAACCGTCCATATTTCAGCTGGATTCGAAGTTTCAGTTTGTTATTGTTTCCATAGTGACGAGAAAAAGATATTAGAACTAACATTTACGCCTTACGTGGGAAGAATGAGGCCAATTTCCTTAAAACTTGCTATGCTTATAATGAGTCAACCTTTAAGATTTGCACCACATCAGAATGTAAACTATTCACAATTTCGATGGCAACGAGAGTCAATTATTAAACACATGTTCGAGTATTGTATAAGAATGATTGATGTGATTGGAATCAAACTTCACATAATCATACATGAGAGTCACATTGCAGCATGAACTATGTTGTGAACGATTTAATCGATTCCGATCCAGTTTGGCATAACTGTATAGAGAAATACTATCTTTAACCTATAAAAGTGTTAAAACATTTCCGGTTTCGGTGGTAACGAAATTCACTCACTACGAATATTTTCTTACTACAAGATTATAATACTCACTTTACCTGTATTAGAATGATAAAGCATTTGTCGTTAGAATTGTAATGAGACTATATTATTAGAATATATTTAACCATTATATAGGAGCCTGATTGTCCGATTCCAGCCATACTTGATATACTAACGAATATATTAAATACAGTTAAGGTTTTAACCACCTTAAAATATCATAACATTTATCGATTTCAAGGAACGAGACTGAATTATTAAATGCATGTTCGACCATGACGAAATAATTGTTGAGCCTATTCCAGTCAAATTAGGCATTATAATATTTTTAGATGGTGTTAAGGCTCTAAAAGTATTATAATGTTAAAACATTTTATGTTTACGTAGTAACGACACTAAACTGTTGAACACGCATTCGAGCATAAAGAGAGAGAATTATTGAACACATATTCGAGTATAGCATGCGAATGACTGATATGATTGCAATGAAACTTCACAAAATCCTACAACAGAGTGTCCTTAAACTTTGAAAGGTATTATGATCGATTGAACCGATTTTACCTCAGCTCGGCATATATAAGGTAATTCTCTAGAGGGCTAAACCTATTAAAATGTAAAAATATTTACCATCTTCGTCGTAACGTGATTCACTTACAACGGAAACACGAGTATTACGTAGGAAGGATTAATCTGATTCAAGCCATACCTGGACTACTGATGAAGGAAAATATAGTTAAGATTTAACCGCATCAAAATGCCAGAGCATTTACCGATTCCTTGAAATAAGAGTTCAGTGTATGAATGGATACATATAGTTGAATAAATAAATTATATGTAATGCATATACGGAGGACGAAATCGTCCGTCATATGCAAAAAAGCCACAAACCTCCGAAAGCATGTAAATGGAATAAACAATTTGTGTTCTAAATCTAATACGAAGGAGTTCATCTCAGAGTTTAGGTCAATAGCACCACCCAGTTTTTACGTTTCTGAATCTTTAAACCTAGACAGTCGTTCTAAGGTAAAATCCAAATCGTAAACTTTCGGCTTTCCTTGGTATAGCTCTTTTAATCATCTTTAAACGACATTCAGTAACAAAATGTCAGTAAAAAAACAAAAACAAATGAGCGTTCCGGAAAGTACCTAGATTACAGCTGTAAACACGGGACCTTTTACTTTCATAGAAAAGAGGCTCCGGAGGAACTCCTGGTCTTACACAATAGGGTTCAAGGCGTCCACCATGTTATCTCAAGCTTATGCTGCAAGTTCTTAAGTAGCTTGTCTGTAAAATTGTGGCTAGAAAATATACAAGAATTGAAGCTTTCCTGGCGGCGAATATTATACAGATGTTCTCGGGATATCAGCCAGGTGAAGTCCGACGATAGAGCCGACGTTTCAAGAACAGACATTGTTCTCATCTTCAGGGCAAGTATACTGAGACCAGTTCACGTGTACTATATATAGTAACGGTAGGGGGCGGAGCTTAAGAATCTGTGTCTCTGATTGGTTGGCCTATAGCTTGACGCTGATTGGTCGTTTTCATGTATGTTTTCTTTATGACTGGTGTCCAAGTCCGACTAAGTTGAAATCCTGTATCTCTGTTGACATTATTACGTTCTTGTAGTATCGCAAGAGATTCTTTTATTATCCTATCCCAGTAATTGGAGCTCTTTGAGATAATTTTAGTATCAGAAAATAAAATTCTATGTTTTTCTGTTATGCTGTGTTCTGCCAGGCCTGATTTCTCCGGATAAAATAGCTTGATGTATCTTTCATGCTCCTTGCATCGATGTTCTACTGTCCGTCCTGTTTGTCCTATGTATGTTTTTCCGCATTCACAAGGAATGCAGTATACTCCTGGTGTCTTAAGACCCAAGTCGTCTTTAACTGGACGAAGTAGGTTTCTGATTTTTGACGGCGGTCTGTGAATGGTTTTGATGTTGTGTCTCCTCAGGATTCTTGCAAGCTTTCCAGAAAGTTTACCAGTGTAGGGCAGGACTGCAATATTGACAGGATCTTCAGTTTCTGGGATGGTCTTCTTCTTGCTGGAAAAGGTCCTTTTTAGGACCAAACGAATGTCATCTTTCTTGTATCCATTCTGCAGTAAGGTCTTCTTGAGATGTGCCAGTTCACTAGGGAGGCTTTCTTGGTCTGAGATGGTTTTTGCTCTAAGTGCAAGTGTGCTGATGACTGTATTGCGCTGCGATTTATGGTGAAAACTGTTTCCATTAAGGTAAAGGTCGGTATGGGGAGGCTTCCTATAAACACTGTGGCCCAGACTTCCATCAGGTTTGCGACGAATGAAGATGTCTAGAAATGGTATGCAGCCCTCCGTTTCTGTTTCCATGGTGAACTTAATGTTGCTGTGTTGATTGTTGAGAAATTCAAGGAACGACTGTAGCGCATTTCTACCATGTGGCCAAATGACAAATGTATCATCGACGTATCTGTAATAACATGATGGTTTTAATGGTGCTGATTCTAGTGCTTTCTGCTCGAAACTCTCCATGAAAAACATAGAATTTTATTTTCTGATACTAAAATTATCTCAAAGAGCTCCAATTACTGGGATAGGATAATAAAAGAATCTCTTGCCATACTACAAGAACGTAATAATGTCAACAGAGATACAGGATTTCAACTTAGTCGGACTTGGACACCAGTCATAAAGAAAACATACATGAAAACGACCAATCAGCGTCAAGCTATAGGCCAACCAATCAGACACAGATTCTTAAGCTCCGCCCCCTACCCTTACTATATATAGTACACATGAACTGGTCTCAGTATACTTGCGCTGAAGATGAGAACAATGTCTGTTCTTGAAACGTCGGCTCTATCGTCGGACTTCACCTGGCTGATATCCCGAGAACATCTGTATAAGAAAATATACAATTCGTAATACAAACACCCGTTTAGCAGTCACATACCAAACTTTTATTTTTGTTAATAATTTCTGTACATTTTAGGGTTACGGTTTGATTTGATTTAGACATTTATAATACTATATTCCCGGAGTAAAAATTTCTTCCCCTGTCAACAAATAAGGGGACATTTTTTCTAACTTACTCATGAATTCCATAGCACAAGTTCCACATCAAGCTATCGGGATAAAAACACTCTAGGATTTTGTGCATACTTTGCGCAAATATGTGCACACCATCCCGTACTTTGTTCACGTTCGTTTTAACCCAGAAATCGAGGAAAATGTGGTTGCACCAACTTCACACTGGACCAACCACAACAAGCTATCGGATAAGATCCACTTCAGGACTTTGTTCATATTTTGTCCTAATTTGTGTACACTACCCAATATTTTGTGCACGCTCGGTTTCACCCAGAAATCGAAAACAATGTGGTTGGGCCAACTTCACGTTAGCCTAACACATCATGCTATCGGGATAAAAACCAAGCCTCGATTTTATGCACATTTTGTGGTAATTTGTACACACTATCCCATATTTGCGCACGCTCGGTTTAACCCAGAAATCGAAAAAAAAAAATGTCGTGCTAACTTCACGTTTGCTCAACCACAACCACATCAAACTTTCCGAGTAAGTTCCATTCTAGGATTTTGTGCATATTTTGTGCTAATATGGCACACTATTCCATGTTTCTTGCACGCTCGGTTTAGCCTAGAAATAAAAAACAATGTGGTTGGTTTTAGCCTAGAAACAAAAAATGTGGTTGGCCCAAAATCACACTGGCTCAAACGCAAGCTATCGAAATAAAGTCAACTCCAGGATATTGTGCATACTTTGTGCAAATTTGCGCACACTATTCCATATTATGTGCAAGCTCGGTTTAGCCCAGAAATCGAAATATATGTGCCTGGGCGAACTTCACCCTGGTTCAACCACAACAAGTTGTCGGAATAAAACCACTCCAATATTTATTGATATTTTTGATAATTTATGCAAACCATTCCATATTTTTTTCACGGTGCATTTAGCCCAAACATAAAACAAATGTGGTTCAGCAAGCGTGAAGTTTGCCAAACCTCAACAAGCTGTCGCAATATAAAGGAGTCCTGCATGTTATGCATATATTGTGGTAATTTATATACACTATTCCATATTTTATGCATGCTGGGTTTAGCCCAAAAATAGAAGAAATTTGGCTCGGCAAGCATTGAGTTGGCCCGACCACAGCATGTTATCGGAATTAAATCTACTCCAGGATTTTGTGCATATTTTTTTTTTCAAGATTTTGCACAATATCCCTATTTTGTGCACGCTTGATTTAGCCCAAGAATCGAAAACAATGTAGTTGTGTTTAGCCCAGAAATCGAAAACAATGTTGTTGGGCCAACATCATGCTGGCCCAACCAAAACAAACTATCTTAATAAAATCCACTCCAGGACTTTTTGCTTATTTGTGCACACCCTCCCATATTTTGTGCACTCTCGGTTTAGCTCAGAAATCGAAAACAATGTGAAGTTGACCCAACCAGAACAAACTATCGTAGTAAATACCGCTGCGACTATTTTTGCCTATGTTGAGCTATTTTTTGAAGAACATTTTTATTCTATGTACATTGAATATAGCGTAGAAATAGAATACTACGAGCTGAAATAAGATAGACAAAATGAATTTATGGTCGGTAATAGCACTATGGTTTAAGCCCGTTTCGATATGTTGAAGCCCCTTATCATTGTCACGTCTTTTCATAGCTGATAAAATAAAACAATAATATCAAATAAAAGCTGAAAGTGTAAAAGGCATTCAGAAACATATGTTATATCGTTGTCTGAGATCATTATATCCAGAACAATCTAAAAGAAAGTGACGAATGCATAAAATTCCATAGTATTCACTACAATGCGGAGGATCCAAACATCGCAACAGATAGCCAACAGCTATTCAAATTTGTCATATACGTAGCCAACCTAAAACTATTTCTTCCCATCTACTACCTCGGTAAGATGATTTCCATGATACAACAGATCCCTTGATTCCTTTCAACTTATTTACAGCAACGTCATCCCATCGTCGCTGCCATTCATTCCGTGTAACCGGTCTATGATATATCACCATGCTCTGAAATGGGGCATACTGAATGTCAATGCTTGCTCCTAAAGCAGCTTCATGAGCAGCTTGTGTCTGGCAATTCATTACCTTGGATATCAACATGACTTGGTATCCAGGAAAAGACAACATCACCACCAGCAGAGCAGATGGAATGTGTCTTAGATAGGATATCTTGCTTCGGACAGAACTTTGGAGGCTTTGAACAACACTGAACGAATCTGTACAAACAAGCATGCCGCTGAAACCACTAACAAGGCTAAAATCCAAAGCCATTAAATTGGCATATAGCTGAGCAGTAAACAGTAGGCTTGCTTTGGGATTACGATAAAATTGGCGGGCTTCTTCATTTATAACAAACTCACATCAAACATAGTCATCTGATTTGGGCCCATCTGTAAAAAGAGATATAATATCCGGGTATTGGCTCTGCAGCGCAGGAAAATTCCGCTCAAACTTTGCATTTAAATGCTCTAACAACTCAAATGTTCGAATGCCAAGTGGTCGAGGAGAATGCCCATGGCGTTCATAAATGGCTTGCTGTATTGGGCAGACTACTAAATTATGTGCTGGGTGGTCCTCTAAAGATGATATTTTAGCAAAGTAACTCAGCACATGCTACAAACGGTGAATCTCGAGTGGTGGTTTGGCGGCATCAACACAAAGACTGGTGATAGGACTTGTGCGAAACGCGCCAGTGGAGAGTCGGATTCCAGCATGGCCAACGCTATCAAATGTATGTAAAGTAGAAATGCGTGCGAGGAATAAGCGTGACAACCATAATTAAATTGGGATAAAATGAGTCCGCGAAAAAGGCGCAAAAGGTTGTACGATCAGTACCCCAAGCGAGATGACGTAAAACATGGAACTAATTAAGAGCTCTAGTACAGGAAATCTTAATTTCGGAAAGGTGACTACGCCAATTTAACTTAGTGTCAAATAATACACCAAGGTATCGTACCTCCTCGACGAACTGAAGTTGTCTGTCTCCAAGAAAGAGATCCAGATCCCTAAAACAATTTCGTTTATGGCAAAAGTATACAGAAACTGTCTGCGTGGGTGAAAAACAAAAGCCAGTCTGGTGTGACTATTCATCGATACGGTTAAGAGTGAACTGGATCTTCCGAGCTGCGAGTATAAAACATATAAAAGACAATCCTCAGGAGGGCGGATACAAGTATTAACACTATTCACTGCAACAGCGAACAGTGTTACGCTCAGCATACTCTCTTGGGGTAGGCCGTTCTCCTGTAAATAACGCTTTGAAAAACTATCACAAACATGGACACGAAAGTAACGATCACTTAAGAAATTTGATATTCAATTGGCCATGTGGCACCTAATGATCCAGTCACGAAGCTGGTGTAATATGATATATCTTCAGGTGGCATATAGGCCTTCTCTAAATCCAAGAACAAAGCGAGAATGAGTTCATTGCAGAGGAAAGGATTCTGGTCAATAGACTCTAACCTGACTAGGTGGTTGACATTTGATCGATATTGTCGGAAACCACACTGAACATTGGAAAGCAAGTTATTATCCTCGAAGAACCACATTAGGCGGAGATTTATCATACTCTCAAATAACTTGCATACTCAGCTAGTGAGAGCAATATGCCGGTAACGTGTGGGGGTTAATCTTAGTCAGATTTCACAATAGGAGTTACGATAGCTCCTCGCCAAATAGCAGGAAAGCTATCGGTTCTCCAAATCTGGTTATAAAAATTCAGCAAGAAGAGAATACCTTGGGAGGGAGGGTGTCGTACCACTTTATAGTACATATCATACAGCCCTCAGTGTATAACAACTTCAAACCTCAAATAAGTTCGAATAATGATAATAATTAAATTGATGTAAGTAAGATGTAGGATACAATTTGTGAAACAGCTAAGAGCGCAGCGAGGGAACGTGTAGGTGAGAAGAAACAACAGTAAAACAAACATTGGTTTGATGATGCATGCCTTAAGCTTCATGAGGAACGAAAACAAGCGAGGCAACGATCGCTAAGTAATAAAAGCGAAACAAATACCAACTACTACAGAAACGCGAAACGAAACGCCTCACGCGGGTTCAGAAACAAAAAGCGAGAATATCTGACGCAGAAGATTCAGGGGATAGTGGAAAACGGCAAGACGAGATCTATAAAACGGGTAAACTTGTTAAGAATAGGTTACTAACCGAGGTTAGAAATGATTTGAGATGAACGTTGAGATATTTAGGCGGATCCGACTTTAATTGTCGATGTGTGGAAAAGTTATTTCGACAAACTATTTTATGTACAGAACGGGGAACAAACAGAGGAATTTGAAGCCCAAATCACAGATCAGTGGCAGAAACCTGGCGAGATCGAGATCGAAATGTCGGTAAATATATTAAAACATTTGAAATCTGCAGTAATATACAATATTTCAGACGTATTAATTAAAGCGATAGGAACGGCACTAATCAAGAAATTACATAAATTGATAAGTGCTACTTGGAGAAAGGAGGATCTTCCAAAGAATGGAAAATCTCAATAATAGTTTTGATTTACAAATAAGACGATAAATCAGACTGTAATCATTACCGCGGAATCTCGTTAATTTCAACCTGTTACAAAATATTAAGTAATATTCTGTTAACACGTCTATGTGTAAACTTAGATGAAGTAGTTCGAAATCACCAATGTGGTTTTAGAAGAAATAGATCCACGTTGGACCAGATTTTCGCCTTGAGAAAAATTTTAAGACGGTTCACCAACTATCGATTGATTTTAGGAAAGCATATGATTCTATCAAAAGGGAAAAGTTTTATAGTTTCCTGATACTAATTGGAATTCCGAAAAATCTTGTTCAGCTACTGAAGATGTGTCTCAGCGACTCCATAAGTAGAGTACGAATAGCTAATAATGTGTCAGATAATTTCAAGATCCGCAATGGATTGAAGCTAGGCGATGCCTTATCACCACTACTTTTTAACTTTACCTTAGAGTGTGCGATTTTAAAAATTAAAGGGGAAAATAAGTACTATTATTAAATGGTTTGTATCAACTGTTTGTATTCGCGGATGATGTAGATTTAGTAAGGGACGATATAGGTTCATCACAAAGAAACACTGATGTCTTAGTAGAAACGTGCGATGAGACAGGTCTACAGGTAAACATAGATAAAACAAAATAAATGATAAAAAACAGAAACACAGGATATGAATGAAATAAAAACATAAGAATTAGGGATGAGGTCATAGAGAATGTAATCAAATTTAAATACTTGGGTACATACGAAACAAACAAAAATGAGATTACGGAGGAAAGAAGAAAGTCACTTAGTATTGGACAGCGCGTGTTTCTATTCAGCACAAAAACTTCTAACTTCGCGATTAATATCCAGGAAATCGAAATTAAAAATATACAGAACGGTTATTCTGCTGGTAATATTTTAAGGTTGCGAAAGTTGGAGTACTACCCCAGCAGATGAACATAAATTACGTGTGTTTGAAAATAAGGTTTTGAGAAATATATACTGTCCAAAACGGGACGAGATGACAGGAGAATGGAGGAGACTGCATAATGAAGAACTTCATGGACTGTACTATTCACCAATTGTTGTAACGATAATGAAATCGCGACGACTAATGTCTACAGGCCATGTAGTTTGGATGGGGAATAGCGAATATTATATTCTATCCTGGATGGAAGGAGACCGTTGGGAAGACGGAGTCGACGTTGGTAGGACAATATTAGAAGAGATCTTTAAGAAATTGATGTGAGTGATGAAAACTGGCTTGGTATTGCCCAGGATAGAATCCAATGGCAAACATTTGTTACTGCAGCGATGAACTTGCGAGTTCCGTAAGACATAGTGTTAGTTAGTTAGTTATATCGTCCAGTCCAGGGGATGTGTTTCTAACATCCCGCAAGGCAGTTTGAAGTTCCCACTCACTGAGAGATACTTTATATGGTTCGGATATATTAGAGTATAAGCCTAGAGGTATCATCTGTGCCTCTCATTTTATGTTCACGAAAGTAGCACTATAGTGATCAGAGCTGGATATTACTGCGAAGGGTGCTCCAAGAAGATTGGCTATCTCTTCAGGATCAGTAATCACGACATTGTTGTACTTGAGTGCAGTCAACGGCTCGGAGCGACAATTGCCCTGCAAAAGTGTGACCTGATGCCACACGTCTCGAATTGGCACTTGTGAGTTAACAGAACCTACATACCCGCGAAAAATGTAGCCGAGTTTGTTTCCTGAGGCGTCGAATATAAGCTTGTGACTGTCGAATTGCTTCCAGATTCGCCACTGTAGGATATCGGTTGAACACTCGTAAAGCGCGACTGAGCCATCGCCGTGCTAGTTCGAGCTCATCGCTCCACCAGGAAACAGAACGCGGACGTGGCGTTTGGTTAGACTGTGTAATGGAGCATTTGGCAGCTCGTAAAATTTCACGGTTCAAGTACTCAACCCAATCATTCAGTGGCAAATCTTCTTGTTAAACTAGTTGGAGGAAAGTTTCATGTGTATTTCACTCAGCACGTTTCAGATGCCAATGGGGCATTTTTGGTGGTGCTTGATAAAAATTTAAAAAGGCTACAATTATTGGAAAGTGGTCACTACATCATAGATTATCATGTACACGCCATCTGCGCAAGAACTGTACTACAGAGAGACAGATTTATCGCTGAGGACGTACCATTTGCCAAACTAAAATGCGTATTAGCACCAGTATTTAATAAAACTAAGTTCGAGGCGTCAATAAAAGATTTAACTATATTACCCCAAATCACGTTATAAGAACTAAGGTCCCTAACTAAAATATTATGTTAGGTAACTGCTGGAAAAGATTCTGGAGGTCAAGAAGTGTAAAGTCTCGTTCCCTTGTTATATATAAATTCAGGATAGTAATGCTGATCAAGATGGACGCGAACAGCAACCGCTTGTAGGTTGCTATCAATGTGGACAGGTGTCGAATATAGCGTGTCAACAACACCAATTGCGACACCGCTACATGTACGACCATCCGTTTGATAATATGTGTGATATAGTGTATAGTTGTTGAAAATCACAAATTCAGTTGTTTTATGCTTTGTTTCCTGAAAGCAGACTATAATAGGGGAAATATCTTATAACAAGACTTGCAGTTGATAATAGTGGGATTGAAAAAAAATCCATTCGAGCATAGCCATTGTCATGAAGATCAAGATAAAGATCATCTTCTAAGTGTAGGTTTCAATTTCCCTCACTTTCGAACTACAGAGGAATCAGATCCGAATCCATCAGATTGTCCTCAGTGATATATGAGGTTAGGAATTAATTCGGCTCGTTAAGGGCACGTGAAGACTATTGATGAACTAATTGAGTCATTTTATGCTCGACATCACTGGTGACATATGGCTGGGTTTTGAAATATTACCAGTAGGAACACTAGGTACAGCTCGTGGAGTCCTAGAAGACTCCATAGGGGTGATTTGTCTCAGTATGTGGCGGCGTAACTTGATGAGGTAGTGAGACTTGGCGACTTTTAGGAGATTAGTCAATTGGAAGACCCTCATTTAGAATTTACACATCAACTGTCTGGGTACCAACCGCGACAGTTTTAACTGGTGGTCTTGATGCTACTGTTGAAAACGCATCAGATAGAAGGGTGCGTTGAGACTATTATACTTGACGTTTTGCATCACCAGCAGATATATTCTCAATGACCATCAGCTCTCTAATTCATTTTTCCTATTTTAATACCTAGCAGTCACGCGACCAGGTCGTCAGCTCCCCCTTGCATTTAGCACTCCTGAGGCTTCAGTTTCGTTCAAGGATCCGCACTATGGCTGCTGGTACCACATATTGCACATACAGCAGAGGTTGCATTATACGACGCACTGATGTGTCCATGTGGCTGACATTTAAATCATCGGAGCGGACTCGCATACCGATAAGCAATAGAAAGCTGGTTCCACGTCGAAACGTCAAAATTAGCGAACCCCAGGTTGGGAGGATTCCACTCGTTCTCGTTTTGATGCGTCTAACATTGATTACATCTTGGCTGGCAAGTTCATTCGTAATCAACTCTTCACAGACTTCTTTCAAGTCCCAACAGGATATTACGTCCTGACTAAAGTTCAGTTGGCGGTGTGGTTCAACTTGAACTTGAAATGGACCTAGTGACTTCAATTTCAGTAGAATAATTGTTTGTTAATCAGTAGATGTCTCCACTAATAAGGTGCCGTTGCTTAGCTTTTTAACACGTTTTAGCTCGCCTGCAACATAAGCAAGTTGCCTTTGAGTAATGAAAACAATTTATCCCTTCAAACCACGTGCACTTTCTGTTTCGTACTTTACGTTAATTACAACATAACGCCTGATATTGGGTACGATACTTGTCTGCTCCTCTACTTCTGTTTTCTCTTGCATATCACTGGTTAATGCATTAGCTTATGCGCCTTCTTACTTACATCAGTGACTTTCTCTTGTTGTCTTTTTACGAAGACGCCAGTTTTTTTAGGATGTGGTGGAGCCATGGTGAATAAAAGCCGTAAAAGGACACACTTCTACGTCTTCGTTTGAAGGAGCCAACGAGGCTGCGGGGTCCTACCCTCATCACCCTTGTCAGCAAGCTGGAAATCGAGGCGAAGTCAATTGATTTGTCGTCAAAATCAGTTGCACTCCCGACTGATGGATACTTGGGACACCCACTTCCCCAAAGTGTTGACGCACCAGAGGTCCGAATAGCTCCCTAATGGCGCACTTCTCAGCCTCAACCGGCTAGACCATCCGAAATCTGCCGTTAAAAGCTAGGCGCTATCCAATGTTTCCGCCCCCTTTCTCGCTGGCTCCAGGGGGCAGCGTCAATGCAAATACATCCGCAACACATTCATTTCATTGATTGAAGGCACTTGTCGCAACAAAAGAGAAGATAGAAATGATGAAGCCGTGGATGGAAAATGAAGTTAAACGAAATTAAATTCTTTCTGTTGGTCCTCCTTTCGAGCAAGATGGATGTTTTAGCTTCCAGGGCTGATTCCAGCCAGTTAGACGATGGGGTCGATAATTCCCTGCGCAGTTGTTCACAAATTTCAACCAGCATAACTTGGTTGGACGATGGGGTTACCAATCCCCTACGCCATTACGAGCAGCGGTGGTCTGCTACTCGGGCTATGTGATTATACATAACGTTGCGGTCCGTAGACCTGCGATGAAGTCGCCAATCCGCTACGCATCTTCGGAAGTAACTCATTGCCACACAGAAGGAACTCTGGCCCTTCTGTTGGACTTCCCATGGACATCAATGATGTTGGCAGCTGCCAGGGTTGATTGCAGCCCCAAAGACTGACTGGGCGATGGAGGCGCTACTTCCCACGCCGGGATTTTTCTAAAGTTTTCTGTGACTAATGCAATGGCGTATGGCTTATCTCTGTTGAGCTTGTGACTACGGAGATCTAGGAAGGGCACAGTTTGAGAATTCTATTTATATGGATTATTTCATGTTGAAGTAGACACACTTCATCTATCTAATTAGACAACACTGACGAAGAAGTTACAAAATGTTGAAGCCTTTCATGTACTCAACAAAGTGACCAATTAAAATCAACGAGGAGTATATTTCGAAGCATTAAGGGAGAGAAAAAGTTAGTAATAAGCATATTCAAAGGGGAGGTCATACATGAAGCAAATGGAGAAAATTGACATCTCTGCCAATATACGTAGGGATGTGCGCGAGAAATACAAGGAGTTTAGTGACGTGCGTTTTTGTCCATAGTTCGGACTAGAGCTGTAGACATAGCATTGAATGTGCTATGTGACATGATTTGAAGGGATTTCCCGGAGGTTATTCTTGGATATAAAATATGACGAAGGTGTTTAATGTAAAGAACTAATAAGAATTTATTATCCTAGTGATATTTTTAGGTATATACGAAAAATAGAGGACAAACCAAATCGAAATCAGAAAATTAAGAATTTTGTAACGAATGTTCGTAACAATTTCTGACTGTAACTTTAGGGCAGAAGAAATCCTTAATGTTCATCAATCAGGTATACCTTCGTCCGACCCAGCGTACCCATTTGTGTACAAATTAGAAAACAAATGCATTTCCTTTATTGCTTTGTTTTCTTGCTGTGTTCGGGTCCTGACGTGAACTTCAGATTCCGAATTGACAGTGATTCGTTTATGCGGTCGTAGAAGATTCCCATGATGCACTGAAGGGAAACTGGATATCATGATGTCAAGTGATGCGAATCGAAGGAAGAGTTCCCAGGGTAAATGCTTTTTTGTAAAGTTTTTTACGCTTGAACCTTTAAAAAAACATTTTTGTTTACGGAAAGCTTCCTCTTTCTGTGTAAATATGCTTTTTTGTTTGTACCGTTAATACAGGGTAAGTCAAAATGATGTACCCGATTTCATAATTTTATTTTGTGAAATATAATGAACATATCTGAATGTAATACATGTGGTAAGAAGGGTAACTCTCAAAGTTTTTTTTCAGTCACATGACAAGTGCTCTATGTGAGCACCTCGCGTAACACGACACACATCAAGCCGATAGTCTATCTCCTGCCAAACCTTGTGTAGTGTATCACAGTCAATCTCTGCAATGGCTGCTGTGATGCGGGCGCGAAGGTCACCCAATGTTGTTGGGAGTGGTGGTACGTAAACACGATCCTTTATGAACCCCCACAAAAAGAAATCACACGGGGTCAGATCGGGGGAACGAGGTGGCCAACGAATGAGAACTCGATCCTCCTGAGATGCACTGCCTATCCAGCGCCGTGACAATGCCTCATTGAGATGATCCCGAACGCTGCCATGGTAATGCGGAGTGGCACCATCCAATTGAAGAATGAAATCTGCACTATCCTCTTCGAGCTGTGGAAGGAGCCATTGTTGCAGTATATCAAGAAAAACATGTCCTGCCACAGTAGGTTCAAGGAAGAAAAAGGGCCCATAAATCTTTTCAGGGGAAATGGCACAAAACACATTCACCTTGGGTGAATTGCGTTGGTGTTCCACAACTGCGTGGGGATTATCAATTCCCCAGATCCTTACGCGGTGTCTATTCACATTCCCAGAAAGGTGAAACACCGCTTCATCACTGTAACGTAACCTTTCGGCGAACCCATCCTCTTCCATTAACGTGAGAAAATCAGCACAGAAAGACGCTCGAGCAGCATAATCA
>JAGDQP010000095.1:200435-222043 GCA_022664845.1 Lepisma saccharinum
AGGAAGAAAAAGGGCCCATAAATCTTTTCAGGGGAAATGGCACAAAACACATTCACCTTGGGTGAATCGCGTTGGTGTTCCACAACTGCGTGGGGATTATCAGTTCCCCAGATCCTTACGTTGTGTCTATTCACATTCCCAGAAAGGTGAAACACCGCTTCATCACTGTAACGTAACCTTTCGGCGAACCCATCCTCTTCCATTAACGTGAGAAAATCAGCACAGAAAGACGCTCGAGCAGCATAATCAGTGTCTCTTAAGGCTTGTAGCAGTTGCAAGCGATAGGATTTCATTTGTAAACGTTTCCGCAGAATTCGCCATACAGTTTTCTGTGGCATTTCAAGTTCCCTCGCTGCAACTGCTTAGGTAGGTAGACTTCTGTGGACTCCGCACAAAAGTGGCGCGAACACTTTCCACTGTCTCTTCCTCAGCTGAAGGACGGCCAGTCGATTTTCGCTTACAGATGCAGCACGTATCTCTGAATTTTTCATACCACGTACGAATGGTTTTACCAGTAGGTGGGTCTCTGCCATACTTGGTACGGAAATGCCGTTGAACACTCATCACAGAGTTGTTTACATGGTAATCCAGCACACAGAACTATTTCTGCTCTCCAGTCAGCGCCATTTTCGTTAACTGCTTCCAGCGCCGCGTAGCGGTAGACAATGCAACCACGCTGGACATAAACTAAACTCAACTAAACTTTGAACTTTTGCCTTTCCTTGCGCGTAGCTCACATTAAGATATGTTCATTCTATTTCACAAAATAAATTTATGAAATCGGGTCCATCATTTTGACTTACCCTGTATAATTTTACTTATCATAGTGTAAAATAGTATGTGCAGAAATATATCCATTAGGCTCTTACATCAACATTCACTATTGACTGTCTGTACACATATGAGCACACTCGGTCCATTGCTCAAAACCAGGTCAATTCAAATATATTTGTTTTCGGTTATTGTCATTTTCTAATAATAATTATACTACTACTACTACTACTATTATTTTATTATTACTACTACTAATACAACTAATAGTAATAATAATAATTACTATTATTATGATCATTATTATTATGTGCGATACTAAGCGAAAGGCAGTTCATTTTGTTATTCCACCATCATTTATTTCCCTTTCAGCATTTGTCCTCCTTAAATCTATTTGTGTGATTGTTCACTAATCTTTTTAGAATACATACAACCAGAGGAAATAGACCAATTATTGGATGAAATCCTAGCGTCTAATTTTGAATGCGATGGTGACATAGAACTTTATACAATAGGAGATTTTGGGTCACGGTGACTCAGTTGGTAGAGCGCTCACCTCTGGTCCTAGGAGTCATCGGTTCGATCCCTGCTCGTACCATTTGGGCTTTGTGTGGACAAATACCGTGTGCATGTGTTTTCTTGGGGTGCTCCCGTTTCCTTCTTTTTCTTCATTACACCAAGGGTTTGAACCGACGAATCCATTCACCAGAGGTGGGCGCTCTAACCATTAAACCACAATGGTCCGTTCTAATCAGGTACAGTATGGGCCTTTCCTGATACTGAAAACACTGTTGCTTAAGCTTTGCCGACTTCACGTGGAGTCACTTTACAAAGTTAATGACGCATCAGCAGTTTTGACGATGGGATAAAAGCCAGCAGCAAGATGCATTTGAGCAACATTTTGATACAATTCATAAACTGCTGAGTAGGGATGGCCAGATCCGGATCCTTTTGGATCCGGATATCCGAAACACAGATCTCTGGGGTTTTGGATATCCGGTTCAATGGATTCGTCTGATTTGGGTCGCAGATTTAAAGACCCCAGATTTTGTTATTATGATGAATCGGAAACTTCGATGCCGGGATGGTAAATTATGAAAGGCCCTAGCCAATACCTTCCCCACCCTGCTTACCTCACCCAAGCCTGAACCAAAGAAAAGAAAAGAAAGAAAGAAAGAAAGAAAGAAAGAAAGAAAGAAAGGGGAGAGAGAAATTTTATTTTTTGAATGTTATTTATGGCTTTTAGGCACCTAAGGCTGAGGCCAAGATAGCGAAGGGGAAAGGATTCGGGATAGTATCGGCCACGGCCTATGATGAAGGTGCCAAACCGGCATTTGCCTGGTGTGACTGAGGAAAAATCCTGGAAAACCTAAGTCAGGATAGTCGACCACTGATGTCGAACTCACGGCCTTCAATGTCCTATGCCAACGTTCTACTACTGAGCTACGGCGACTCGGTGAGATAGATAGAGAGAGAGCTCTTTATGTCTCTCTTTAACTTTCCTTCTCTTCCGGAGAAAGAGATGTTGAGAGACGGAGAGAGAGAAGGAGAAGAGAAGCTAGTGACAGATAGAGAAAAGAGTAAAAAGAGAGAAAGAGAGAGAGAGAGAGAGAGAGGCCGGGATGAGATAGGCAGAGCATGGGTAAGGTATTGTCCAGGGCATTTCATAATTTGCCATAAATAAAACCAATTAATTTCAATGTCACTGAAACTCGAAAAATATATTTTGTAGAGATAGTTGTGTAGTTGATTGTTATTGTTTTTTGTTCAAAGTTCGTTGATAGGACCACTTTTAACGTCCTTTCTCTCCTTCTATGATCCTGTTTTGCCTCTCTCACTTCACAATACTTCAAAATGAAGAATAAAGGAATCCAAAATAAGACTTATCGTTGGCAAGCCGAAAACATCCCCAAAATATATATACGAGTTAGGAAAGACTATAATGATGTATCCATGTCTCAGATATCCGAATATCGGAAACTCAGATCCGGATTGTGATTATTATGATTATACGTCAAGTTTTGGAATGGGTCTATGCCTTCGACTCGGCTTTACCCGGTGATCCGTTTTAGTTCTCACCACCGGGAAAACAAAGTAGAGTATTTGATTATTTCCTTGCTTTTCAGGGGTGAACGAGATCGGAGGTGTTACCCCCCAGTGCACGAAAATTACGAAATTCGAGCTCATTGTTCTCAGACAGGGTAAATCGGGTCAAGTTTTAGACTGGATCACGTATATCCGGGTCAGGTTGGGTCACCGAAATTGACCTGGTTTTAGCTCTGCCATGCTACTTCCTCTATATAAGTTATTAGTATTATTATTAGTATTATTTTTTAGAATTTCAGAGGAATTCAGTATTTCAATATTAAGATATTCTTAAACATATTGATACTCTCCGGAATTTCCCCAGAAAGCCTGGAGACTTCAGCCCGACGTCGGCATTTTGTAAACTCCCGACGAGAAGCCGACTTCGGCGGGCGGGTTTTGGGCGGAGTTACGCCTCTATGTCGACCCCGACGGCAGCCCGGAAAACGGCCCGACGACCAATCGCCACTTATGGATCGCGCCGACCATTCCCCGACTACTGATTGTTCTGGGTCGGTATTTGACTTGCTGGTTCGGTATATCAATGTTTCGGTATTTCCGGTATTATCGGTATTTCGATATTTCGGTGTTATCGGTATTTTTGTATTTTCGGTATTATCGGCATTTTTGGAATTTCGGTATATCGATATTTTGGTATGGTTATACCGAATTCTCGGCATTCCAAAATACTGATACCGACTTCGGTATATCGATATTTTTGACAGTCCTAGCACATACTAACTGAAAAGTGAAATTCCAAGATTTTGAAAAAGAGTATACGCCCTTTATTGTGTACTGTTTCGGTAAACATGTCAAAGCTATCTATAATTTTCTAGAAGTATTGCTTTGGTAACTGTTGTTTCAACTGTTTTGCTACCTCTCATTATTCACCCGAATAATATAATCATTTGGATCATCTGCTATTCTTGCTTGGTGCGTATTTGTTCTGTTGAAGATAGAACTTGCTTTATTATATAATCAATTTGTTTTAATTTTACTTTAACTTATTCTCGGTCCTTGTTAATTTTTTACCCAAATGTCACGTTTGAGTGCATGTAGTAAGCAACAGCGTAAACCACAGCCGTGTGGTTTTTTTTTAGAATGTGATTTGGAGCGTTAATATTCCTGCTTTTTGTTTTCTTTCCTTTGTATTTCTGAGTCGTTAAGCTCGTGATATGGATGAGTTTGGTTTGTGGAATTGCCATGGGGCAGGACACCTTTTTCCGTCATCAAAGTCCTATATGAAGAAGTCTTCTTGTTTTGTAATAGCTATACTGTTTGTTTGGAATATTGTAATTTGTTGTGCTAAATATACCAAGCATTAATGTTTCATCAATATTGGAAGTGTACTGCATAAGCGGTAGGTAAATTTTAACTCTATACGTTTTAATATTTCTACCTGGATGTATATACATTGGTGGGAAGTCTTTGTTTGATATCTTAGGGCGCCCAGGACCTAAATGATGTTCGTGTCAGGATTACCCAGCAGGTCAGATTAGAGCTTTTTATTTCATTATAATTTGTAAGGGAGTTTCATTTTCTAGTTTTTGCTTAGGTTTGAGAACATTTAATTTCCGAAGGTGAATCAATGCGGGGTATTAAATGTTTTGGAAGTTGAATTTCGTCTGTCTACAAACAAAATATGGATTTCTTGAAAATATATAGTTGTTCTGGTTTCCTAATATTTTGTTTATAAATTGTGTCTTTCCGTTAGAGTTGAAAATTTGGTTTGTTCTGAGAGAGTCCAGTGATATTGTCCCTTCTTTATCTTCCTTTAGTTTTTTTTTCATATTTCGATGTGTAGATCCAATTTCGATTCAAGTTGTGGGATCACATCATTATAAGAGTTTTGCCACCATAATGTTTACTTTGTGTGTGACATTATTACTTTGTATGGAGTGAATGTTTAGGAACACCACGTAAGCCGCAACATCAATAAAGTCCACATAATTCGTGAAAAGCCTTTGACCATTTGTTACTTTTCTTTATGGAAGAGAAAGCACGTGCCATTTGAGCAACGGAATCTACGTCTTCTTTTGTTTTGTTATAAGAGTGAATTTTTCCGAAGATTCATCTTTGGATTTTTTCAACTTCTATGTTCGAACTGTGGTGCGTATTAGAATGCAAGAAGACGAATCAGTGATTTTTCGGAATATATATATGACCAAAGTAAGATGAATTGAATCCCTAAAACGGAAAGAATTCGCATCACAAGCTCTCTTCATCAGAGCTGACAATCTCAGGAGAATAATAGGAATCTGTACCTTTCTAGCTAAATATGCAATTGTCGTCTTTGTTAGATAAAACTTATGTTCTATCATTGCGAACTCCTTAGATCACTTTGATTTACTACTTCACTCAACCAAGTATTTGAAAAGGGGGAACAAGTTCAATGAACCATTATTTTAGCTAAATTGTTGGCAGGTCTTAACTGATAGAAGAGCCAACTATTTTCTAACTGCACAATTACACTTTCGGGTGTTTATGGGAAGTCGAGGAGCGGCATCTCACAAGCTCTAAACACTGACTTTAGACGTTTAAGCCTTGCACCAATAGAATGCGCGGCCTCACCTTTCTCATTAAATAAGGATGGTTAATGACTTCAACTTATCACATCCGTGTTGTGTTCGGAACTGCAACATATATGAGGATGGTTCATATTATTTGTCTCCGCTCCGCTGGCTTATTTCTAAGGTCTCAATTCATGTAATATCTTATTCATAAGTGGCGTGCACTGTTCACAACCACAAATATTTATTTCATCTTGTTACATCTAGTTTCATGGCGTCGCTTTGAAGCAAAGCGTATTTCAAATGATAATATACATCGTTCATCATTAACTTCTTGGGTATTACCTTTGGTTCTTAATTCTATCTGGCAAGTACGTTCCTCAAACAGCTTTCTCACAGCTTCACATTTTTCAATTAACAGCTTTTGGTCATTCTTCTGGTTTTGTACCAATCTTTCGATATATCGTTCCACCTAGCCTAAGTGCCATTAGATGTATGACTTAATAGTTTCAATTTGGTTTCTCGTCGCTTGCTTCATCTCTTTTATCTTCTCTGTTGCGACTCTCTTGTAATCGAGTAATTGCTCAGCTGTTAACTTCATGTGACCTTTTAGCTGCTCGGTGGTTGGGCTCCTGTGAACTTTGAAGTTATCTTTTCACTCTGCATAATTAACAGTCGCTAATCACATTTTCCTCATCTTTTGTTAAAACATACAGTTGAGATCTGTCGTGTAGTCACTGTTCCTCTGCTCACTTGCAAACCTCTATTGAACACATTCCATTACTTGTCACTACCAGTTGCCTTTTCCACCATTTCGTGCTGGGCAGTCCAACTGGTCAGCAGATACCTTAACGCAGTGAAATGATTCTCCTCATTACATGTCGTTGAGGACGTCATCACATCTTGCGGTTTCCTCTTCAAAACACCTTACTTATGCTTCTTTCCGGTCTCTTTGCATGTCCGTTTCACTCAATGTCAATGTTTTACTGATCAACTGTTTTTTTACTAGCAGTCACTTTATACTTCAAATGTACAAATTCCTTTATATATATATATATATATATATATATATATATATATATATATATATATATATATATATATACAAGATCATACGTGACCAAAGTTTGGTTTGCCATCCGGGCAACAATTATGTGATAGGCACCGTCGCTGGTTCGGTTCCCGTGCAGCAATGTAATGTCTGCTATTACTTTTCGAGTCCAGAACGCCCAGCTACCATTTTCAAAAAATAGTTTATTAGTATGTGGGATTCTTATGCAATACAGTATATTAAAGTGAATTTTGGGGACGTCTGTGTTTTACGCGTAATAAACAACGAAATATATGTAATAAACTGTTCTTGTGATAGGATACCTTGCACTCCAACAAGAGTTAATCTCCTTTGAATGATGCAATATTGCATCAGAGAGGCTACAATTCTCTAAGAGTCACCTTCAAGTGTAAATCTTATAGTAGAGTATTGCACCACTTTGATAACACTTTTTCGTAATATGGGGTAATGGGATAGTACATCAGTTTTAAGACAATATTTATTTCAAATTGCATCTTAGATATTGGCGATTATTAAAACAATGCTTGGATAATTTCGGTCAATAAACTGAATACGATTCACAAATTTGTTAGATATGAGGAAAATAATAGAGACTTAATGAATATGTAAATCTCACATAAATACAGGTTGCCGACTGAAACAACAGCATAACTTTCCCGTTTACATCATTCTCCCTGCTGACATGAAAAAATGGCATAAACGTAGGAAGGCAAGAAGGTAAGTAGTTTGCAGTATTTGGAATTAAAAAAGAAGGAATAAAATTCGACGAAAGAAATAAAAAATCCAAATATGAATTTTCGGAATCGGGAACGCAAAGCGCTAACACAAAAGTTTGCTTCAGAAAAGAGGCCGCGACTCGCATTCGGAAATACGCGATCCTTCGGAAGAAGAATGGAGGACAAGAAGCAAGCTGACTGATTTATTTATTGATTCTCAAAAGAGTTACATATTTGCCAAGGTCTTACGTTAGTCGGAATTGATTTGATTTGATACTGAAAAAGTGTTCATGTGTTTAGTAAAGGATATAGTTTTTAGTTAGGAGGTAAATTGAAGGTATAGAAATTTGCGGACGTCGTCATTATTTCGAAGTGATAATCAGTGTATTTCATTTAATATGTCCTTATACGAAACACACACAGTTTAGCGTGTAAGCGAACAAATAGTTAAAGTAGTAGTTTGGCTGCTGTCAGTTAAAGTAATAGTTTGGCTGCTGTTCCTGGATCGGTACTTATACTGTCGTTCTGCGCCCATAATTTGCAGCTCATTGATTGTCCCAGGACAGGGTGCGGACATGTTTCGAAACACCAAAACGGGGACTACAGTAATAGCCTATATTCACACAATACCTTGAGAAGATGTAACTTACAAAAAGCCTTCGCCAATTTGATGTGTTGGGAGAATTGTAATGCATTAGAGGATATTACATTTGTGTGTTAATAACTCAATGAATTGAATGCTCTCATGTGTTCCGTTTCACGTAAGGTGTCTGCTAAAATGTCAAGTCTTCACCACAGCTTAACACAATTACAAACTATCCTGTGGAGTTGGCTAAGATGTAACGATCGATGTTACCTGTTCGTAAATAATTCCTGAGAAACTGTCTGGAATTTGGATCATCATTAGATACTGGGAAGTATTATTCGTTTGTATTATTGATGAATTGTCTTTGGAATATTGAGGTCATAGCCCGCATGAAAGTAGTTTTGCCACCAAAATGTGTGCTTTGTTGTAACAACATGCAGAATGTGGTCAGTTAGTTGATCGAGGTCTTGTTGACTTTTGTTACCCGCAACAAAACTCTACGCTTGTTATTCTATTTCGATAAGAACTTACTTACTGAGTCTCTTGCTTCTACTAGCTTGCCTCAGTGTCAGCGTATGTACGATTTCTGTATGTAGCCGGAATTGTATTTGGATTATTTAGTAGCGTTCACCTCAAATTATTGAGTTTAATATAGCATTCCACAGTATAGGAGGCTGCTCTAATCGGCTATTTACTTTGATTTACCATTGGAAATTTTTGTCATAATGTGGATCAGCACTGCCTCTGACGATATTTTTTCCTTTTCTTAAAAAATGAAAAGCTTCCTTCGGTCATCAATTTCCAAAGATTGGCTCGCTGAGTTCATTATTTGGCTGTGTAGCGAAAAGAACTTTAAAAAAAATTCAGTTAACGTTCTTGCCTATGATTGCTAAAATTAAGCGACGACGTTACCTTTTGATACACTTGAGTATTCATTTGCTGTAAATAATATATTACTTTAAAACTGTCAAGGCGAGTCCACTGGACACATCTTGCAATATAACTTCATTTTTCGTCCACTGTATGTAACATAGAGGTCATCACGAATAATCTTGATATAGAAATAAGGGGTCCGCTACGTTTCGGCGCCACCATATTGGCGTAGGGTGCATTTCGGCGCTAACGTTTTGGCGCCAATTCAGTTCGGCGCCAAAGTGAAGAAAATGGAAATTATTAACATACCTTGTGACATAGTGATGTACCTTTTACTTTTACGGTTCCTTGATGACATTTGATGATCAATGAAGTACTTAAAACATTATTTATTGTACTCTGCCTAACTGTTTCTGACAAAGTTTTGAAGTATTACTTAAGTTTGCATGGTATGAGCCAAAGATGCCTAAAGAGCTTAAGTGGATGGAACTTGTCTGTCATGTACACTTCGCATCAAAAAAATTGCGACAGCGAATGCCATGCAGCTAGGCAACCCAAATGGCACCTTCTTTTCCTATAATCGTGTCCGGTAAACATATCCCCTCTTTCTCCTTCCTTAGTCTCGTCCATACTAAAATCAGCAAAGAGCATGAGCACGTTTTTTGTTTTCAAAATAGACATGTATTAGTAGCAATAAAATGAAAGAATAAAAGCGAGACGAATCAATATACAGAAGTTGATGAAGGGAGAAATTGAAACATACAATGAAACACTGAAACCAATGGATGTCTGTTAATCAGAGGGAAAGAAATGAGAGAGATAGGGAGGGAGGGGAGAGAGAAGAACAAGAAGTAAAGATAAAAGTATGGAATTTGAAGTTAGTAAAAAAGATTAAGTTCAGTTCCTACACTATAAAGTTCAGTTCCCACAAATCTAACAGCAAGATAGAAATGACTTTTGTATTTTATATGTGTTCAGAACTATTCGAATATAGTGACGGGTGCTTCAAAAATTCATTAAGTCATCACTTTCAAAATGGCGACCAAACTTCGTGGTTAGATTAAATACTAATGATTTCCAGTGACACTGCAGAGTTTTGAGACACATATAGGATAATGTCAAAAGTGTAACACACATGCTTTGTTTGCGCGGGGTTCGGTTGCAAATGCGGTGGGGCTCATTGAACGTACTGGTTCGGAATACATTGTAATCAGGGATTCCGCCAGTAGTTTCAGATTGGAGAGGGTGTAAAGTCAAAATTGGTAGGATGTATGTAGTTCTGCACTGTGTCTATTAACTATTGACCATAAAAATGTTAACGTTGGGGTAGTTTGGGGTCGACATCCCCAACAGTGGCCGGGGTCTCACCGAATCACTGATTGTAACTAACCCAGTAGATACAGTAAGCCATACCTTCTATTCCAGACTACTAATGCAAATTGAACATAAAAAGAATATGAATGAATGATAATTTTTCTGCTTAATTTCTAACAGAAATAGCCAAGATTATAAGTCCTTATCTGTATGAAAACGAAAAGTTACAAATGTTCAAAAGCAAAATTAACATGTTCCTTATAGGCATAGTAAACCTTACATGTTCCACATTGCCAATGTGAAAAAAGGAACACATGTAAGGTTGATTCATTAGAGGATGGAAACGAATTTGGTGCCAAACTAATATAAAAATAATTCTTTACTTGAAATGGCCAAAAAAGGGGGCCATTTTCTACTCATGTCTTAAAATGTATCTGTTCTGGACATCCCACTATATATTCCGCCTATTGCGAATATAAGGTTCTAATAATTACGACACTAATGAAGTAGGAGTTCATTGCACCGGTTAATTTAAAGTTCGCAGGTAATGTTAAAAGTGCCGTACCGTTACCTCATTTTATAACGATTCGCACAGATAGAATGAACACGGCAGAGTTGAAACGGGTCACCGGTTCTCGGGTATGCTGGTCAAGTTTTGGACTGTGTCGCCGAGTGTAAAATTCGAACGCATTCGGACTCGGTGTTTCGATGTAGATCTGATAACCCAAAGGATGAAAGAGATATGTTAATTATTTCATTGCGTTTGAACAGTGTTTCTTTCAGGGGTTACCAGGACGGGAGTAGTTACCCCTAAAACTCGAAAAATACGACGCCGAAATTTCCAGTTAAATAGATTATCCAGATCGGGTCAATCGGGTTACCGGGTCACTTATGTTTGGGTCAGGCCCTATCACCGGGTCATCGAAAGTGGTCCGGAATTGGCTCTGGAACACGTTAAAATAGAGAGAGTGTATGTGTAACGTAAGAGAAAAAAATGAATAGACATAGGGAGAGGAAGGAGAAGAGAAAGAAGCAGTGAAGACACGATAACAATACATCAAGAAAGAGAGAAAAATCAATGAAAAACATGAAAAGTATATTATCATTGTGCTAAAGAACACACACTGTTAACTCTGATTCTCGCCAGTGATGCCTCGTAACTCGTAAGTTCTCCAGCGGGAGATGAAGATCTCTTTGAATGCTTCAGTTTATGCGAGAAAGAAACTAGCTGGTGGAGAATCGAACCCAGGTTCTCAAATTTGCAGTCCAGCACGCTAGCGATACTCCACACTTGCCTCTATCCAGCACGTGCTTAACAAATGCTATAGTGTTTGTTTCTAAGACTAATAACATGAAAATTTTATCCTTCAGATCAATGACGTGTCCTGGTAACCCCCTGAGGCTTGATTTGAACTTTTCTACCCAACATTCGTAAATCGTCTTCCTACCTACAATGACTCAGGAGCTTCTTTCTACAATCGGAAATATTCTCCGTTTTGTATGAGAAGTTATGATTAGATTATTCACGATCTCTTTGTAAAAAAACGTTTAGCAAGAGCAGGTTTTGAACCTATGTTGACACACTTTCGCATTGAAATGCCCATCGCGTTTCCTCTACTCTATCTTCCCAACAAAACAGAGCAGCAATATATTACTAAATTCAAGTGCGAGGAAAATGCAACATTGAGTGTATGTATTACATTTTGTCTGTATGTATTGTGTGGTAAGTAAACACATGTGTATGCATGTCCTTTTTGCCATGTCGAATTATGAGATGAATATATTATGACAGTTTTAGAAACATCCAGTTTAGGGTAAGTATTGCCACATTAAGATAAGATCATATATTGTATTTTAATTTTAGGACGTGTCTAGAGCAACGACGGTTTTCCGTCGTTGCTTTAAGCTATTAACCTCGAAGGTTAATTTGCAAGAGCAACGACGGGACGGGACGGCACAAAACTTTGGGTAAAGAGAATTTTTGAGTAAACAGTACTTTTGCTTATACCCACCGCTAACAAGGGGGCTGCGCCCGTCCCGCGGCTAACGCCGCCCAGCTCCCTTCGGACGCTCCCTCTCCCCCTTGCACACCTGTCGCTCGGTGTGCATCCTGCACTGGTGGTTTTATATACATCCTAGTTTTTAGTGGCCTCTTTTAAAATTATAAATCACAACTTTTATTAAATTTCATTTTATGTATTTACATAAAAAACGAAAAAAACTTTAATTTTCGTTAAAAAAATAATATACGAAAAGTAGACGCCATGGTTTGAACCCGGGACCTTTGGATCAGCTTTCTGACGCCTTATCCACAAGACCAAGCTGCATCGCTGTTGTCCAGTTCAAGCTACGCGAGAGTGGAATATGTTCCAACGTTGCTCTAGTAAATTAACCCTCGATGTTAAAAGTTTAAAGCAACGATGGAAAACCGTCGTTGCTCTCGACATAACTTTTATTTTAACGAAAACCAGCCTGAACGAAGCTAACAGTACAAAAAAAATGTCATTACCAAATGGAGACGTTAAAACTACAATTTAAAGTTCTAATACACTTCGTGCAATATGACAAGTTGAGCGTAATACAAATTTTAACTTTTGACAGTTTTTTTTGTAAGTATAAAACGCCGTCACTTGCAGGCGATTCGAATCTTCACCCATAAGGTTTCCTACTACATCGTCATCATATGTCTATATTACTCGAAAGTGTAGCTTTTTGTAACGGACTTACTGACTGAAGTCGCCTAGCATCAAAATTATCTTTACATTTTCAACTTTTGTGGAATAAGAAAGAAAAAACTACATGAACTTGCAATAATGTTAGCGGTATAGAATATGCCTACATTGAATACTTACTGCCCAGCGTAGCTCTCATGGCCGAAGTTTTTCAAGCTTTTGGTTATTGTACTTTTGATGCTGATGAATATGGGATCCAACCGCATATTTTCCCACATTTTTTTTACTTTTCCAGCTACGTCGGAAAGTTAAATTTGCGTTCTCTACCAATTGTAAATGGCGTTTATATTCAAAATAAGACACATGGTGGTTGAATTGATTTACAAATGTTTATATAATGAAGAAGAGAATTAAGGTAGTACGCAAAGACAAAAACTATTTTTAAATATTATCTGTTATTGCTACGAACGACTAAACAAACAGCTGGGCTCCTAACGACGTGGCATATATTTTTGGTTAAAGTCTGTTCTGAACTACTCTCTTCAATAGTCCCCCACGGACTTGAACCCATGTTTACGCGCACCAAGAAGCAAGTAAATATTTTGTGTAACACAAGCAGCTTATTCGGCAAACCATGTATAGTATAGCTCCCGACTATTATGTATACGTTGGATCAGGGTTTCTCAACCTGGGGGTCACGACTCCCAAGGGGATCGCGAGACGTGTTGTAAAAATAAATTTAATTAAGGTTTTGTAAGCTAAAACTAATAAATTTCGGAGAAGGTATTTTATTTTACTTGTTTCCATAATTACTAAATGTAATGTAATTAGTTGAATAGTTTTTTCTCTAATATAGTTAGGATATTTATGACCAAATACAGCAAATCGACTTTCATGTTTTCAAATGAAAAACAAATATTACAGAAAATAAAAAAGGACATAAATATTTAAAACATTACGAAAGATTGCACAAGTTTATTAGATTAGCGCAAATCTGAGCCGATTTTCATTTAACCAGGTTCAAAATATCCTTTTCAATTTTTGTGATACATATTTTGTCAAAAGTTAGGTTCCTATCTTTCCATGCATGGCGCTCTGCGGTGCACTCAGCCTCCTATCAAACTGAGTATCAGAGTTTTCTTGGGAAGGTAAAGGCGGTCGAGCGTGGGATTGACCACTCCATCTGACTTCGTACCGTAGGTCAAGAATATGTGGAGCGCTACCTCCACATCCTCCATGTGCCGTTCACGGCACGTGTGTATCCCACAGGGAATAGTTTTACATTTACTTTTACTAATTCGTGTAACTGAGAAACAGACCGGTAAAAGCGGTAAATTTGCTACAATTGCTCATAAAACAATCATTCATCTCCAAACAATGATTCGCGAGATTGGCACTGTGTAAAATATATGTGAGCAGAGTTCGAACTATAAGTAACACCATCAATCATGTATTCGGCAACTGGCAGTTTGGACTTGTGGTTGATGCACGGTGACACTAATTTAATGGTCCAGAGTTCGAATCCCGGAGGGGAAACAAATATTTTTCTTCTTTTTTTCGTTCAAAATGTATTTTTCCAAGTTTAAATTCATTATTAATAATTGCTTTCCTGCATTTTTCGTAGATTATATGCAGTACAATTAGGGAACAAAAAAGTTACCATGGTAACGTGGAGTTTAGCTACTTAAAGGTAGGATGTATATCAACCCACCAGGGCAGGATGCACACCGATCGAAGCGAACCAGGGGGGCATGGTGTGTCCGAATTGAGCTGGGTGACGTGAGACGCGGGGGGAGGACGCAGGCTCCCGTTAGCGACGTGCGTACCACGTTGTTTCTATGAGGGCTGTTCTTAGACGGGAGCCAGGTCAAGTGATTCGTAAAAAAAACGCCCGCTTTGCGAGACGAATGTCTCATTTCAGTATTGACAGAAATTGTGATGACATCACACTTGCCTAATTGTGGATAAAAACACGATTTAACCGTGTGCGCAATAAAAAAACACCGTACCTGACCTTACCTAACCTCCTTGGTCACCAGTTTTATTAAACTTCCTAATGCATATAAATATATATATAAAAAAGAGAAAAGTTATTTTTCGTAAAGAAAAAATATAAACAAAATGTGACCAGCAAAATCCTTCAGATTAGCTTCCCAACACTCTACCAAATACGCTAAATTGGCAACTGAAAGGAAGATTCTTCTTGGCACTCTTATATACAAGTATTATATAAGTATATATACAAGTAGCTACAATGAGTTAAGTATGACGTCATGACAATTTTTGTCAATACTGAAACGAGACATTCGTCTTTGTCAGAACTTGTGACATGCTTCGGGGCTCGTGAGTTCACTTAGCTACTTTGTAAAAATATTGTTACTGAACATGTTCAATAATTGTATTGGAGGGGTATTGGAAGTAAAGTCATAATTTATCTTCCCGATAGGAAGATTACTTAATCTGAAAAACTATTTCATGCAGAAAGTTTTGCAGACATCCGCTATAGAGAGGTTTTATTTAAAAGACAGCATTTTCAAGCTTCAGTGTTCTTTTTCATATAGATCCACTATTGAGAGAGTTTACTTCCATAAAATTCAAAGTTGCTCTACAGGGAATATAAAACTCAGTTATCGGACGTTTCACTGCAACAACAACAACAATAATAATGATAACAATAATAATAAGAGTGACTATGGCAATAATAATAATAAGTAATAATAATAATAATAATAATAATAATAATAATAATAATAATAAGAAGAAGAAGAAGAAGAAGAAGAAGCGTAATATAAGCGTGACTTTGAACTTCCACGGCAGAAAGAAACTGCATAAGCTGTTATTGTTTTTCCTGGATTTTTGTTATTTCGGATATTAGTGGGCACTAATTTGTCTATAAGTCATTGAATAAAGAAATTTTAGCATACACTTTGGTTTAAACAAGTTCGAAGTTGGCTATTTCCAAAGATGAACTTAGTAATTCATGGGTTCTGCCTTTCGTTGGCAAGATGGAGTAGAGGAAAAGTGCTAACATTTCAAATATGGAAGCAAACTAACGTAGGTTCAAATCTTGTTTAAGCCAAGTTTTTTACAAAGCGATCGTAAAGGATCTAATCATAACTTCTCATACCAAAGGGAGAATCCTTCAGACTGTGGAATCAAATACCTGAGTCACTGTAGAGAGGAAGACGATTTACGAACGTTGGTTGGAAAAGTCCAAATCCAATCTCAAGGGGTTCCAAGGACAGTTAAGAACTCGTCATTGACCTGAAGAATCCCCTTTTCATGTTATTGTTCTTAGAAATAAACACTATAGCATTTGTTGGGCACGTGTTGGATAGAGGTAAGTGTGGAGTATAGCTATCGTGCTGGACTTCTAATTTGAAAACCTGAGTTCGGTTCCCCACCAACTAGTTTTTTTCGCATACACTGAAGTATTCAAACAGAGATTCATCTCTGTTGTGGAGACCTACAAGGCATCACTGGTCAGAATCCCAGTAAACAGTATGTGTGTTGTATAGCATAATGATAATATGTTTTTCATTGCTTTTCTCTCTTCCTCTATTTCTTGGTGTATTGTTATCGTGTCTTCACTGCTTCTTTCTCTTCTTCTTCTCCCTCTCTCTATTCATGTTTATTTGTTCTCTTACTTTTCACACACTCTCTCTGTGTGTGTTCCACAGCTAAACCCGGGCCACTTACGATGACCCGGTGACAGGGCTTGACCCAAACATAAGTGATCCGGTAACCCGATTGATCCGGTCTGGATAATCTATTTAATTGGGAATTTCGACGTCGTATTTTTCGTGTTCTCGGAGTAACATCTCCGATCCTCGTCATCCCTGAAACAAACACTGCTCAAACGCAATGTAATAATTAAAATATCTCCTTCATCCTTCGGATTATCAGATCTACATCGATTGACCGCGTCAGAATGCGTTCGAATCTTAAACCTGATAACACAGTCCAAAACCTGACAAGCATCCTCCGACAGCCGGTAGGTGATCCGTTTCAGATCTGCCGTGTTTATTCCATCTGTGCGGATTGTTATAAACACTAGTTCATTAGTGTTGTAATTAGACCGTTATGTTAACAATATATGGAATCTAGAGTGGCATGTTCGGAACAGATTCATATTAAGATATAAGTAGAAAATAGGCCCCTATTTAGTTATTTCAAGAGAAGAATTATTTTTATATTATTAAGCAAAAATTCGTTTCCATCCTATAATTTAAATTATGAACATACCATTCAATGTGTTCCTTTTTCACTTTTGTAATATGCAACATGTTATGTCTGCTATGCCTATAGGAACATGTGAATATTGCTTTTGAACATTTGTAACTTTTCATTTTGATACAGTTTGGAATTATAATCTTTGCTCTTTCTGATTGAATTAAGCAGAAAAATTATCATCCATTCATGTTCTTTGTATGCTCAATTTACATTAGTAGTCTGGAATGGAAGGTATGAGCTACGGTATATACTGGGTTTGTTACAATCAGTGATTCGGTCAGACCCGGTCTCTGTGGGAGGGGGGTCAGCCCCAAATCCTCGAGAGTATTCCCAACTTTAACATTTTTTCGAAGTCAAAAGTTGATAGAAACATCGCAAAGCTATCTACATTATCCCAATTAAGACTTTACACACACCCCAAACTTAAAATCCTGGCGGAATCTCTGATTACAATGCATTCCGAACCAGTATGTTTAATAAGCCCCATCAAATTTGCAAACAAAGCATGTGTGTTACACTTTTGATATTATCCTAGATGTGTCTCAAAACCCTGGAGTTTCACTGGAAATCATGATTATTTAATCTGACCACCAAGTTTGGTCTCCATGTCGAAAGTGACTTAATGAATATTTGAAGTAACCTTTATATATTCGAATAACCCTGAAAAACTATAAAATCCAAAAGTCACTTCTCTTTTGCTGTTAGATTTGATTTGTGGGAACTGAACTTTATACTGTAGAAACTGAACTTAACATTTTTTAATACATTTAAATTTCATATTTTTTTATCTGTAATTCTTCTTCTTTTCTCTCTCCTTCTCTCTCTCTCTCATTTCTCTGCCTCTGTCTAACAGACATCCATCGGTTTCAATGTTTCATTGTATGTGTTTCAATTCTCCCTCCATCAACTTATGTATATTGATTCGTCTCGCTTTTATTCTTTTATTTTATCGTTACTAATACATGTCTATTTTGAAAAAAAAAGTGCTCATGATGTTTGCTGATTCTAGTATGGGCAAGACGAAGGAAGAAGAAAGAGGGGTCTGTTTACTAGACACGATTGTGGGATAAGAAGGTGCCATTTGGGTTGCCTAGCTGCACGGCGTTCGCTGTCGCAAGTTTTTTGATGCGAAGTATACTATCATGGCCAAAATAATGTTCACATGACTTTGTTATACACGATTTTTCTCTAAGCCTACAAGATAGGCCACCCAACTAACGTAGAGTGGACGGTGTGTGATTCTGAGAGTGTGTGGGTGAACGAGCAAGGGTTGGAATTTTCTTTTCTTTAAGAGGAAACATTATCACATGTCCTGGGTTCTGGAAAGATGTTCATGATTTCTTGTAGTGTGTAGCAAATAATAAAAAAACTGAAGCAAGTCGTATTTCAATTACCAAAACAGGAAACCTAACACCATTTTTATTTTAGGTGGGCCACTAGTTGAAGCGTATTGAAAAGTTTAATTCAAATTGTCCAATAGAAAAGATCCTTACCGAACATGGAGGATAAAAAATGAACTTAAAACCTATGGTTTCTTTCTTAATGAATTCCAAAGAACACTAACGTTATGCATGAAAGACAAGAGAAAAGGTCTGTTTCTATCAGTTCTGAAAAATAGGGCGCGATATTTATCCTTTATAATTTCTGATATTATTTTGTTATTTATGTTATTTTGTGTGTGCGTGCGTACGATATAATGTGTGCGTGCATGTGATAAACATCGAAACGAGTATGCTTTCTTCCGAGAGAAGTACCTTACTTGATAAAACGTTCGTTTCGTTCTCCGGAGGTCCTCGGTTCGGTACCAGCGGCTGACTGTCCTGAGTTAGGTTTTCCCAGTGTTTTCCCACTGCGCATAAAAAAGATTGCAACAACGAAGTGGCCAAGTGGCACCTTTTTATCCCATAATCGTGTCTGGTAAGCAGACCCCCTCTTTCTCCTTCCTTCGTCTCGCCCATACTGAAATCAGCAAATATCATGGGCACGTTTTGTTTTTCAAAATAGACATGTATTGGTATCGATAAAATGAAAGAATAGAGGCGAGACGAATCAATATACATAAGTTGATGGAGGGAGAAATTTTAACACATACAATGAAACATTGAAACCGATCGTATATCTGTTAGACAGAGGCAGAGAAATGAGAGAGAGAGGGGGGGAGAAGGGGAGATAGAAGAAGAAGAAGAAGAAGAAGAAGAAGAAGAAGTAGAAGTACAGATAAAAATTTGGAATTTAAACGTAGTTAAAATGTTAAGTTCAGTTCCCACAGTAAAAAGTTCAGTTCCCACAAATCAAATCTAACAGCAAGAGAGAAGTAACTTTTGGATTTTATATTTTTTCAGGGTTATTCGAATATATAAAGGGTGCTTCAAACATTCATTAAGTCACTTTCACAATGGAGACCAAACTTGGTGGTCAGATTAAATACTCATGATTCCAGTGAAACTCCAGAGTTTTGAGACACATCTAGGATAATGTCAAAAGTATAACAAACATTCTTTGTTTGCGCGAGGCTAGTTTGCAAATTCGGTGAGGCTTATTAAACATACTGGTTCGGAATATTTTGTAATCTCCGCAATTCCCAGTTCATAGATTTTCCAGACCGGGTCAATCGGTTTACGGGGTCACTTATGTTTGGGTCAGACCTTATCAAAGGGTCATCAAAAGTGGCCCGGAATTAGCTCTGGAACACGCACAAAAAAGAGAGTTTGTGTAAAGTAAGAGAAAAATAAAGATAGATAGAAGAAGAAGAGAACGACGCAGCGAAGACACGATAATAATACATCAAGAAAGAGAGGAAGAGAGAAAGACCAATGAAAAACATGAAAACTAGATTATCATTATGCCAAATAGCACACACACTGTTTGCTCATATTATGACCAGTGATGCTTTCTTCTCCACAACCCGAAGATAAATCTCTGTTTGAATACTTCAGTGTATGCGAAAAAGAATCTGGCTGGTGGAGGAGCGAACCCAGGTTTTCAAATTAGAAGTCCAGCACGCTAGCGATACTCCGCGGGTGAATCTCTAGTCACAATGTGCCCAACATATGTTGTAGTGTTTCTTTCTAAGGATAATAACAGGAAAAGTGCATATTTCTGATCAATGACGTGTTCTTAACCCCCTGGGACTTTATTTGGACTTTTCCAACTAACATTCGTAAATCGTCTTTCTCTCTTTAGTGACTCAGGTGCTTCATCCCACAGTCGGAAATATTCTCCGTTTTGTATTAGAAGTAATGATTAGATTATTCACGATTGCTTTGCAAAAAAATCTTTAGCGTGAACATCATTCGAACCCATGTTGGTTTGTTTTCGTACTGCAATGCCCAGCGCGTTTCCCCTGCTCCATTTTGCCAACGATCTTAACAGCTATGAATAACCAAGTTGAATTGCGAGGAAACTGTAACACTGAGTCTATGTGTTACATTTTGTCTGTATGTATTGTGTGCTAAGTAAACACATTTGTATGCATGTCCTTTTTGTCATTTCGTGGCAGTTTTAAGAACAAATCCAATTTAGGATAAGTATTGCCACATTAAAATACAATCACTTATTGTCGTTTATTTTAACGTGAATTAGGCTGAACGAATCTAACATCACCAAAAGAAAATTACCGTTAGCAAATTGAGAAGTTAAAACTTCAATTAAAAGTTCTAATACACTTCGTGCAATATGACAAGTTAAACGTAACACAAACTTTAACTTTTGACAGTTTGTATTGTAAGCATGATAGCGCGCAATCTGAGCCTATTTTGATTTAACCAGTTTCAAAATATCCTGCTAAATTTTTGTGATACATTTTCAGTCACAAGTTAGGCACCCATCCTTCCCATGCCGGACGCTCTGCGGTGCACTCAGCCTAGTATCAAACTGAGTACCAGAGTGTTTTGGGACTCCTGGGCACCTTGAAAGGTAAAGGCGGTCGAGCGTGGCACTGACCACTCCACCTCACTTCGTACAGTAGGTCGAGATATGGAGCGCTACCCCCAAATCCCCCATGTTCATGGCGCGTGTGTATCGCACAGGGGATAGCTTAACCTTTACCTTTATTGATTCGTGTAACTGATTAACAGACCGATAAAAGCGAAAGTTTTCCAGATATTTCCATGAATTTTGCTACAATTGCTCACAAAAACCCCTTTTAACACGGTGATAATACTTTTACAAAATAAAATTAACCTCCTTTTGGTAGTCCAAACTGAAAAGTGAACAAGATCGAGATTGAGCGATGGTACAATATTTTATAGACAGAAATCGGTGTCTGACTTAATGTGTTGGTACTAATTAACAAAATTAGACAAGAAAAAGTGGTGTTCTGAATTAACATTGTTTTTCCCATAAGCGAGATTCACTTTTGAATTTGAATTCCCGAAAAGAGGATTAAAATGTAGTTTAGGAACATTATTCTCAGTATCAAAACTTAGGGTCGTGTAAGCAACTGTTGAAAAATTCATGAAAATAACTTTAGAACTTTCGTGTTTACAGGCCTGTTTCTCAGTAATGCGAATTGATAAACAGTAATAAAAAAATCACAGCGATATTCAATCTACTAGTGGATGAGGCCTCTCCCCGAAGGGAGGAGTTGGTCTACTGCTCCCACGCTGACCAGACGGGTTGGGAGAGAAGAGCCGAAGCTCTCACTGTGATCGCCACTGTCTTTTATTCACAGCAGCTCCCCAATTGTCCTCACGATGCTGGGTCAACACCGAAATATTTGAGCCCCCATCGGGAATCGAATCCGGGACCGCTCGACTTCAGTGCGAGCGGTCCCGG
>JAGDQP010000096.1:0-28705 GCA_022664845.1 Lepisma saccharinum
TAGACCCTGTTTTCTTTGAGAACTCGCGCGGAATTAACGAACAGTGAATACTTCTGTGGTCTTTGTGTGGTGCATTTTTTACTCAAACAAACGAAGTTTTGTTGTAACGAACCATTTCTTAGCGCCAGATCTTGATGAATCTTTCTCCGTTTTTGTTGCCTTAATTCTATTGGTTTTGGAAAGGAAGTAAAGAAAGTTGCTTTTTTTTCTCAATATGTACAATCCTAAAACTTACACATCTTCCCGATTTCTCAGACACACAAATCAATCGATAATGAGAAATATTTCTTGCTTACTGTTGCAGCGGTTATAAATTTAATAACATACTCAACTGCCTAAGATCATGGGGTAGGTACGCTTACTTGCTATCGCATACTACTCTCTAGCTCGGCGATGTACTGTAACTCGACGGCACCGATTACACTAGTGGGCGGAAGACTTCTGAAGAAATATTCGGCCATGGTATGTGAATTGCAGCCCAAAGCTCCCTGGTATTTGTAAGTGCAGAATTTTCAGTGTGAATAGACTGCTCCACAACGTTCCATAACATCTACGTTGAATTCTTGTCGAAATTGGTGGCCATATTAAACTTCGGAGAACGCAGCTTGAATCATTATTGGATAACTTTTGCCTGAGAGTACAGTGCATTATTCTGCTGGAACACGCTATCGTTGTAGGTGTAAATAAAATCTAAGATCTAGGATTCAACCTACAGGGCCCACAAACATACTAGTGTGGAAATACCACCAGCCTGCACTGTCCCTTGTTTACAAGTGGGATCCATGACGACTTGATGCTCGAACCACACGGTTGACTATCTTTACTGAGGGTTTCTCTCAGTTTCTTCAGGCAAATTGTCACAGCTATCAATGCAACTATTGCTCTGTTGTAGTTTGTCGTTATCCGCAAGGATCATAGATGGTCTGTGACATGGTAGACTTCACAGTTACGATATTTATGTTATTCTCAGATATAGTTATTAACTTTAGTGAGAGAGATTAACGATATAAAGATACAAAAGGACTGAATTTATTTAAACAGTAAAAGTTCTTTATCAACAATGTCATTTAGTATGGTATGTCAATGTATGCAAATGTTTGATGTATACAACAGAGTAATCTGACGAAGCAGGTTACAGGAAGTTGTACCGTTAACAAAGCATGAATACACAGTGCGTCAGTTCTGATTGGTTGGTTTATAATTAATGCCCTCTCTTATAATTGAGAGGTTCTCTTGTAAGAGGCGAACAGTCAGATACGGTATTCTTTCTGCCCGTGTTGAGCTCTTTCGTCGGGGTATTTCGTTTGGTCGACAGGTCTTTCCTCATCCCAGGTGATGTTTGGCAACCGTGTTCTCTTTCGTCGGAAAGTACTTTGCTGGAGCATTCTCCTCTGAAGAGGCTTTCGAGGGAACGGGTCCCCTCTCTGCAAGGCGATACTCTCGACTAATCGGTCTCTTCCTTCCCTCAGGGACCAAGAGCAATCTTCAGATCACGTGACCATCGTCTTCGGAGCATCCATCACTTCATCAACTGTACGTGCCGGGTTACGTGCCAATCGCCCGTTTCATCTTCTTTCATGCCCATTGACAGTATTTTTGTGTTGCCCTTGCCTCGAGACCTACCTGCAACTGCTGTTGGCGTTCGTACGGGACTACGTGACTGTCATAAAATTTCTGGATGGTATCTTAAGTCACTCTCCATTTTTTTCCGAACCATACACCGGCCTGAACCAAAGATCCCTAAAGGTAAAAATTTTCTAATTAAATTCAAATTCCAGTTTTCCGTTACCATATACAAGAGTCCAGTTCTTGCGCTGTATTGTGTGGTGGTGTTAACTTAGACATTCTGGTAAACCATCTTCTACATCATGGAAGTTAAAGAACGCTGCATTCTCGTGCTAGATGCGCGTCTGGTACCTCCTTCGTTGAATGTGGATGTAATTTGAGCTGGTATCGCCTGCTTGTTACCATGAAGTTGTCCTCACACTTTGCCGGGTACGATTATTAAACACCCGTGGTCGACGACTGCACTGTCCACGGTGATTAGTAATGTCTCATATGAGTTATTTCACGTGTGACACAAGGGATTGAGGAATATTGAATCTCCGCACAACTTTAGAAATCCGTCTGGAATCCCTAGAATGACCCCTTCATAGTGCAATCGTTCTTGCTATGATCAAAGCGATTCACATTCAGACTGGCTCAAAAGCTAACACCTTACATTTGACAAAAGACTTAACAATAATCACGTAAGTAGTTACATGATGGTGGTAGTACTTAACAGTTTACATAATGCTCTAACTTTTGGCATTTAAGGGTATATATTATGCTTATTTATGTTTGAATGTGCCCTAGCGTAACAGTCATTACTCTGGAATCTCTAATTTATAAAGACTCATAAATCTGCAAATTATCGCTATGGTCCGATGAAAGTAGGCTTACAATACACACAGACAAAAGTAGAACTTTGCACTTTGTTCAGTATTAAACCAATATCTGTTAGGTATTTCGGGGATGTACCTTGTAAGTCCATAAATTCCTCTAACTCCGTTGAGAAGCTGGTGATCGAGCTTGAAGGTTGATTCCATATTTATAATTCGCGAAGAAAAAAATAGACATAGTTTCATGCAATGTCGTTCCTTGGATAAGGAAGCTCCAAGACTAGAATTGGACAAGCTAGGACAACGTTTTGTGCTAAATTTAGTTTCTTTATTGTTACGCCTCTACTGGATAATATATATATATTACTGCTCTATAATTATGAACAATATTTTGTAATGTCTCTGTCATTTTCGGAGCAAACGTTCAAGAAAATCGAAGTTGGTGTATCGGGGAACATTCTTTAAACTTAAACCATTTGATACAGAATGCTCAACAGAGCGATCAAACCGAAGGAAATCAGATATCTCGATAATTTTCAACTCTTCAACTTTGAATAGTTACCGAAGGGACTTCGGGTGCGTTTATCAAAATGTGTTTAGTAGTATCGTTTTGCTGCATGGAAAATTTTCAAAAGGATTGCAAATTTAGATTCTAAAGCGTTTGTCGTTACTGTTGAAACTTAATTTTAAAATTCCTTTATAGAAGTTATTGCTGTCTAGAAAGTAACCTTTTACACAGTATGTGATGCGCCTACGCACTATTTTGCTCTTTTCAAAAAAGTTTATTAAAACAAGTTTGATTGTTGTAAGGTTTCGAGAATAGAAATATATTTGCTAAATTTCCTATTGTGTGTGTGTTTATTATATGCCACTAAATAGACTTGAGAATGGAATGCAGCCAAAGAAATAGCAATAATATAGTCATCCACGCAGTCCTCCCACATCCGACGTACACCATTATTGTTCCTGAATAACTAATTCAGTTTACCATTTCTTAGGTTTCTCTAGTCTGTACCTTCTTGGTTTCAATTCTTTATTCGTAAACAAATTAATTTGAATTCCCAACCATTCCATTATAAAGTAATGATATTAGCAGAGTGGAATTGCAGAAAAGATCGTACGTACTTCACTTCTTTTCTTCCAGTACAAAATACCCTTTCCTAAGTTTAAAAAAAAATATTCTGTTAATAGCTAAGCGTCCATATGGTATGGGGAATTACTAACACAATATTTAATTATAGGTCGAGAATATGATCTGGCCATTCCTGGGATGAGGAAAAGGTCCTTTCTCTACAGAAGTAAACGTTTAAAATATCTCTAGTCAGTGACTTTATTAACATAAGCACTCTTCTTTCTATATAGTGACTTCCTGTTAGAAATACGAAAATAAATGGGCTGACCTAAGAAAAACAAAGATTTGGGGATCTTCACATTGTAGGACAGTTAATATATCATATTCATTCTTACGTGTACCAATGAAACATTAAGCGATGTATTAGAAACAAGTTCTGAAGCTCTAATACGAGGACCCAAAATCTCGGATCCGAAGATATCTGTAATCTGAATATCGAAATTTTGATCTCAACGATCTGAAACCCCGATACCCCTAACTCGTATCCAGATTTCATTGAATCCAGATTTGCGTTAGATATCTGAAACTCGAATATATCGAAATTCGTATCTGTATCTCATCAGATCCGGATTCACTTAACCATCTCTAGTGTATACACGACAGTCTGGTCTCTGGATGGATCGCTCTTAGATCCTACATTACCTACAGTATAAATGAAGTTCATTTCCACTGAATTCCTAATTTGTCTTCTACGCAAAGATTAAAACATCCCAAAATTATACTGTGCAAGTAAGAAGGTGAAAATTGCTTTTACGTAAATATCTTATTGTATGGTTTTAGGGGGCTTTAAATTAGATCCTTACGCGGTAAAAAAATAAATAAATAATAAAAAAATGGTTTAATAAAATCGAGAAAAGCGTTCTTATCTTGTACGGAGAAATCATTTTCCTAGAAACGAGATATCAGCATTCTCATTTAATTGAAAATGAGGACATGCCGATTTAGAAATCAGATCAGGAAATACAATCAGTGCACCGACGGTTGTGTGCCCACCTTCGGTACGGGTGTGCCGTCAATATATCACACATGGCGAAACAATGTGTCGTGAGCTAAAAATGTTTGAGAACCATTGTTCTATTGTACGAATATTACTTTCAATTGCGAGTTTGATATACATTTTTAATTTCCACATCTTCACATAACTTCATGATTCTTGCTTACTTGCACTTGTGACGAAACTACATCAACTCAGCCACCTAAGTAATGTTCATTTTGGTTTAGTTAGTAATTCCCCTAATTCATTTTCGACCTACCTTTTAGTCTACATGGCCATTTAAATTGAATTTCCTGTTTGACTTTGTCATGTTCTCTAAGTATGCTACTTTCTCCCTCTGTATTTTCGAAATAGTTAAAAAGTTTTATAGAGATTAACTTTGCTTCTAAAAGGTACTAAGATCAAAAGATCAAAGGGAAAATAAAAAGAGAAAATACCAGCAGGAGTTGCCTTGAAAAGTGATTTTTTCAAATGTATTATACATGCTTTACTTAGACTAATAGAAAAATTATTATCTGGTAGGGTTTCTTTGAAAGCACTTTCATTTTTTCCAATTTTGAACATATTTTAAAAATTGAAACTATGCTTTTGGTACGTAACAATACATTTGTCTTCTTTTTATTAGTAAAATCTTTTGGTTAAATTCAATTAATAATTCTGTTTCTTTCTCTCCCTTTCTTCATCAACTCACCTTTTCCCCTCTCTCTCTGTGATTTGATTTACACAACAAATTGCACAGAAGGAATAGCATTAGAAGCTACATAAAATGCTATATTTGTTGGCCTTTTGTTACTGATACTTCATTATTAGCGCACCTGTATGAATATCAGTAACTAAAATAAGATACAGGGTTTATCCTGTCTCTTTCCTATCCCCCTAGATCTCAGCAACTATAAGACCTACCACGCACTAGCTGGTTGTTTTTCTGGGCAACTATTTAATTGCAAAAATAAAATACGTACTTCTATATAACAACGCGCGCACAGGCAATTTTCAAATCACCGTGATAAAAAAAAAACTGCTCTGTTTCGGAGATGATGGAACTATCGCTTGCAGAAATACAACACGCGTGTTTAAATTCGGTGGCAGTGCGTTGTACGTTTGAAAGAAGTAGTCACACAGAATTACACAGAAAGAAGTAATTTATTCATTACGTACTGTATTTTGCAACAACACCGTCATTTTTCAGTGCTGAATTGTTTATATTTGAGGTTAAAACAAAGACCTGAAAGGAAATTTACGAAATGCGCAAACGTGACAGTGATACATTGAACAAATTTATATTTTGTGTTCAAATCTATAATTATGGAACTGGTGTTTTAGTTTAAGAATTGTCGTTACGGTTACAGATTGTTATGTTTTGTCATTGTAAAATTCTCTCATAAACTTATATCGTCCAATAAATATTTGTCCTACGTAAGCAATATCCTAAAGCTTTAATGTTACAGCCAATCTTTCTTGTGGTGGTACAGCCAGTCTAAATGTGTTATTTTAGTATGTTATGCTATGACCAGGAGTGAATAACAAGTACTATGTAGCCATGCTCAAACAGAAAAAATTAAATAACTTATTTTTGTCTTGTCTAAAAGATACAAAGACCCAGCCCTTGTGGCCCTGGCGGTAAGACCGCCCAATTCCGATTGGTAATTGATATGCACGCAGATTTTAACTCCACAACCGACGATCGTAACAGGTTTTCCAGGGTTTCCTTTGCTTTCACCAGGCAAATGCTAGGATGGTACCTTACGTAAGATTTTGGTTAATATCTTCCCCATTCTCTACCTACCTACACTGCAGAAAGTGGAAACACAAAATGGATGAAAGTTACTCCGCTTTATGGAGAAACAAAAGTCGAAAATTAGCATTTTGTTGTGTTTACTCTTAAATGTGGATCTGGTGTAAGCCTTTTAGTGGAAAGATTGGTAAAATTAACTCCATTTTAAAGCTAAACATTTTCTTTGTAACAGCTTAACGTTAACTGAAAATGGGTTGAAACTGGCCAAAGTGATTTGTCCGTGAACGTTCAACTTATTTTGCTCTTAAAACTCGGTCATTTTCTAATCGATGTGTAAGCTAAACAGGGAATTTTGAGGTTACGTACTTTTGTGGATGAAGTTTAAGCCTTAGTTTGATATTCTATAATCCAGTATCAGGAGTAACGTTACTTGCTTGTCACTGAACTCCCCGCCATTTTGAGTGTTTATATTGGCTTTACACTGTGAACAGTAAACAGTTCACTGGTGGACCGAGAACGGCAAGGATTGCATTGGTCGAGAGATAAATTAAGTTAGGTATAAATCTTTACACTGTAGCAAACGTATCTCTCCTTTTATCACGAGGCATTCCTCGTAGTAAAATGAAAAACGTGTTAATGATTAACCTGCTTCGCAGTAAAACCCTAGCTATAGATATCACTCGGAAAGCCAGAAACACCAACTGCCTTCGTAGCTAAATGGCAAGAGCGTCTGACAGTGTGCTTGTGGACCCTGGATCGAAACCTGACCACTTCAACTTATATTTTTTCATTTTTAGTTTTAAAGGAATATTACCTTTTATTCTTTTCTACTTTAAAAAATGTTCTGCTTGCATGAAATACATTGGAACAGTCATATATATATCCACGCATTTTGAAATTTTACAGAAAGTAAAACGTTCAACCGAAAACTGGTTGAATGTAGGTTAATTTTGGATGATCGTTGTGTCTACTATTTTTACCGTGTACCTTACGGCGGTTTGAGATAAAAGATGCCGAAAGACCATCAATAAATTGAAATTCAAAGGAGCAACGAGTTTTTAAAATTCTCCATTTAGAAGTCTCTGACTTGCAATTGAATGAACGCAATAAATTTTATTTTCGAGTTTTCTCATTGATTTTAAAATCAGAGCAGCCGACCACGGTGTTCGTGTCGTCTCAGGTGTTAGGCCAGCGTCTCCTATGTTCTGGGTTCAAGTCCCTACTGGACATGGATGCTTGTGGATTTTAGACTTCACATTTAATGGAATCGAGATGGGCCGAAATCATTAGTTATTAAAATGGCCCAAAATACAAAGCTTACAAGATTATAAATAAAATCATAGCACAACATTTATTTGAAATCTATTTTTATGCTGAGCAATTTAAGTCTCCTAGTGCACGGAACCTAACAATTTTACTGATTTTTTAATGAAGTTATTTTTCTCTCTCAATTATTTTAATCATTAGTGCGCGCTTTTCTGAAACGAAGGGGGGGGGGGAATTATGCTTTTGACTCTGTAAATGACAGGTTCGTTTAATTAACTCCATTGTGCCCTTGTATTTTTATATGATCTGTTTGTTCCCTCCCGTTTATATCTCAGTAACCAGACTTCGACAGAGCTGAGCATACACAGTCTGATTCATCATGGTCCGAAATGGTGGTGAAAAGGACCTGCCAGTTTCAAAGTCAGTCACATCTTTCCCTATGGTAAATCCGACGGTGTATGGCTCATCTCCGTCGAATTTTTAGTTACTGAGAACTAAAGAGAGAGAGAGTGGGGGGGGGAATACAAACATACCATATGGAAATACAAACATACCATATGGAAATACAAAGGCGCAATGAAGAAAATTAAACAAATGAAAAGAACCTGCCAGTTCTAGAGTCAATCACTTAGTATTCTCCATTTATCCTTCCTTTAATCTCAGTAACTGCAACTCCAACAGAGATGAGCCATACCTCATTGGTTCCTTATAGTCTGAAATTGTGGTAAAAACTGTGACTTTATTCTAAAGCTAACAAGACCTTTTCAATCACTTAGTATGTATTCCATTTGTCCCCCTCTCCCTGGATCTCAGTAACTTCGCCATGCAGAGATGAGCGTACGACGTTGGATACCTCATAGCATGAAACGATAAAAAACTACGACGTTGACTTTGATACTGGCATGTCCTTTTCAATCACTTAGTACTTCGTATTCTCCATTTGTGTTTCTTCTGTCCTCCACCTAGATGTGAGAAGTAAAGGTCACGAATCCTGAATCGGTGATCCCAACGGAGCATAATGTACCAATCGATGAACTCATTACTAGAGAAATGGATAATCTTGAGTGAAAGTCACTAAAATTCTTGAGTTCATGGTCAAATTTCTTGGGTGTGTTTAAGTGGAAAAAGCGAAATTTATAAACAGAAATAAAAAATACAAGTAGTATTTCTTAACTAGTTACCACTACATATTTTTGTGATTCTACTTATTACATTTTATTTATATATTCTTTTCAACGTGTATATGTATTGATATAGATGTGTGTCTAGTTCATACAGCTGCTTTGAGAGCATAGGATGACAGAAGCTTCAAGTTCGTCACCTTTAAATTTGTTCTTCTGTTTGTGAGTTCACATGACAGATGTGAAAAGAAAGGCACACAGTCAACATTCGAAATTGTGGTATCCACATAGCTATAAGAATACCATCGATAAAAGATGTATACTCACTATGTGGATCATTCAAGCTCTCAAAAACTGAAACACTTTTGTTTTCCGATAACATTTCTTTCGGTTCAACGTAGCCCTGAATACACTTATCAAAAGGAACGCCTCTTAAAAATGGCACTTTGGATAACTTTATAATAAAGTTGTCTGTTGTAAGTAAAGGGGTTGAGTATTCTTCACAAAATAGTTTCTTGGATCTTTTGCCATCAGTTGATTCAATCATGTAATAAATTAAATAGCCTAACGAATTTAGTCCCGGAAATTTTACGAAAACTGCATTAGTATATCAGTTATTCTTGAACAAGATGAAAATTACAGACAATTCTCGAGTAAACATAAAGATTCGTGAATGAAGGCCAAATTCGGAAAGTTTGCGAGTAATTATCGAGTAGAAATACACAGATTTCATATCTCAGATAGCAAAAACATTTTCTATTACTATTCGCATATTTTAAAATTCTTCGCGAATTCTCCAGTTGTGAATTTTCAGTCTCTGCTCATCACTATATTAATATCTTAACGGCAGAGGGCGTCAGTGTCAAAGGCTAGAACAAATTAAAGTTAACGTGGAAAATAAATTACCAAAATAATCGCTCATAAAAATACCGCAGTCTCTTACGGATACCTCTATATGAAATTCTACATGCTAGCTATCAAATTTTCCCATAATGTTTACAAGGATACCTCCATAATAATAGATTCCTCCGTAAATACCAATTAAATACCTCCATACACAAACTACCGAAATTCGTACTCCCAATCTGTTTGCTCTAATGATACCTCCATAAAATACTTAGTTTCCTCCATACAAAAATATTAAAATTCGTTCTTCCAATCTACTTGCTCTAGAAATACCTCCATAAACTACTTAAATTCCTCCTTCAAAATACCAAAATCCGTACTTCCAATCTACATTCTCTAATGATATCGATACCTCCATAATCATTACTTATCTGCATGCGCCATGCCCTAATTAAAAGCGTAATCCAATAAAATAGCTTTATCTAGGCCTAACGCCTCACTACTCTGTTTTCAGGGGTAGGAAGAAGGAGAGAGAGACTAAAAATCTACCCACTACGACATATTTACTCTAGATTCCTAAAAAAAAAAAAATCCCGCCAAAACCATTTTTTAGACACCCTCTACAGCCGTTACACCAACTACATCAAATTCTACCATCTGCACACAAGAAAATCATTACATGCACATAGCTATTCACACATTTTATAAATCACTGGTTTCTGGCTCTTTTCCTCATCTTTCGATTTTATTGTGATATCTTCTGCTTGCGAAAATCGCTCAGTATATTTACCACAGAAATATTATCTCATAAAAGAAAACAGAGAAAAAATAGTGAGGACACGGACATCAATTTACAGACCTTAGGAGTCATAACTCACTTAAATATATGCTTCTGTCACTTCATTTTTGAACGAAATCACACGCATTTTCCATCCTTCTGAATCTCAGATTCGAGAGGGAAAATTACGTACCTTCTATCTGCATCCTATCGTTGGCGAACACCCACTGCTCGCACGCGCATACTGACAGTAGCTTCGCTTCCCCTTAACCATCTTCTCTTCACGTCCCGCTACTCGAGGCCACATACTAAAAGTGAGCTAAGCATGCTAGATTTTACGCAACGTTTTTATTTAACTGAAAGCAGGAGAGAAAAATAAAACATCAAAATAACATATAAATTGGAGTTCCTAAACTAACAGTTTCTATCGTTGTACTTGTACTAATAGAATATTTTTTTGTGTTCATGTGTACCCAAAAAACATAAAGCAAAAAGTAAAATAATAATAATAATAAAACAAGTAAGAAAAGTCCCTTCCATATACACACAAGTACACAATTCCACACATTTTAGCTTACAAATATAATTCTTAATTTTGATTATCAAAATAAGATGTGCACATCATACCTATTTCACACAATTAGATTGGCCACTCTGAAAGAGAGTAATTATTATATATATTATTTGCAAAAATGAATATGCATAAATTTAAATATAAAAATTTACATAATATTATTATCAAAAGTAATGACACAATCATTACAATGGTGAAATTAGTGTTGGCAATCAACACGTTGTAATATTGAAGCAGTGTTCTGAGATAGTTCGCGAAAATACGTTAAGTACGATGCAACCGAGAGAAATATATTCGAAAACAAGTCTATCTCTGTGAAGACATGATTGAAATCCGCCCACAATGTGGCCAGCATTGATTCTAAAATACTATTGCGATGTCAGGTGATTCAGATAGGCTTTTTGCAGGTGATTTCGATCGCGTTCAACAAGTAGACAATTTTACTGCACTCTTAAAACAGGATATTCCACTATACATATTGCGGCCGGAAAGTTTTTCTCTTTGCAGATGGAAAAGTATAAAAGGAAAACGGAAAAAGCGTTGGGACGGAGAAAGGCATGAAGGAAGCTCTTGAAGCAGTAAGATGTTGCATAAGATTGAAGGCCGTTGTATGAGGTTACTTTTTTCATGTAACAACTTCAAAAATAGGTTCACAGAAGTGATGGACCATAAACTGAGGAAACTATAAATATTTGGGATTACGCAGATTTATACAGCTGAACAAGAGGGACAGCGGAAGGTCCACATCATCAATATATCTAGCTCAGTTCGGGTGTGGTCCTACAAGGTAAGATATAAGGAAATGGACATTTGCCTTGCCGAGGCTAATGCAATCGCTAAGCGATACAGTGCAGTTTATACTTATTCCTAATTCTGATCCACGATGAAAACTAAACTTAATTACAAGGCAAAATACATGCCTTTACTCTATTCAAAGTATCTGCAATATCACAAAAACTGCTATGCTTCATTTGTAAGTGAACACAATACTCCTTTGATCGAGAAGCGATCACTAGTTCACCTCACCACAGTGGTCTGACAGTGGCAAGCAACCAGCAGCTAATATTGATGATGGTGATGTTATGACGAGAAATAATTCGGAGTACTTGATAACGAAACTATAATGGAAGAAGCACAAAAAATGACAATTATAAAGAATTAGTCGAAAACTATAATTATGACAGAAAAGTTGCTTGTAGTATTATATGATGACTTCAACAAAATGTCGACAACCGTAAATACGGTGTATCGGGAAAAATAATAATAATACCAGGAAGATTTGAAAATACTTATCGAAGCAGCAGATTAAATGCTTAAAATGCATGCAAATAATCTAAGTGATCTTCGGCAAAAACTTACGGAAATTGGGAAAGAAAGGGCTACTGACTGACAGCCGGATACTAAAATCTCTGATTCCTGAGTTCTATGGAGAAACAGTATCCCTCCACTACCCTCAGCATGTATGAATAATAAATCAGTAATAGGATATCACTATCCACAGCTGAAGTAATTGATGAAATGCACGAGCAAAGAGGAAGGAAGAATATAACCAAAGCAATTAAAGTTCTTCGAAATAGCGTAATAAAAGTATTCTTCAATGTGGAAGGTCTACTTTCCAAGTGCTTACTGCTTGAAAGAAAATTGACGTGTCTCAGGATTCTTCAAGTATTTTCTGGTAGGAGGGATATATCTGATAAGAGATTGTGAAAAGATCAAATCCACCATCCAGGTTCCTAAAATGATGGCGCATACTTCGGGAGATTATTCACATCAAAATAAGAAGAAAGTTCCTTTGAAGAAATTCCGAAATCTGCCTAATTTTAAAGTAAAATAGCTTAATGAAAGCGAGATGGGATTGATTACTAAAATTACCAATAAATACAAAGTGCGTACCATTTTTGTTGGGCGGAAATCACGACAAGGTAATGTATCAGACTAAATAATTATTACCGATGTACCTAAAAAGGACCGGCCCTACAAGATAGTTATCAGAAAATTACCCTTGAATACAGACACTGAGGATATTTACAGATATATACCGACACCAGGACCAAGCAGCCTGCAAATTTCCAGTCATCGATGTCAAGCAGATGTACCTACGTGATCCATCCTCACATCATCATTATTATGTATCACTGTTTTTTTCTGGTCACGCTCCAGAGAACATTCAATATGCAAGAATTACTCCAACTGGAATAACTGTCATTATCGAATTTCAGTAGAACTGTACCGGCCAAGTAAACTACTGCAATGCTTCCTGTTGTCAGCGTTACAACCACACGCAGTTTACATGCTTCATGAAGCCAAGATGTGTCAAGTGCGCTGAGGCCCACTTGTCCACTGAATGTGCAAAAACAGAACGCACTACACCTGCCAAGTGCACAAATTGTAATCAAGATTCATTCGGCAAATTACAAACGCTGTCAGACCTACAAGAAATACAAAGCTACTCGCATTTCATCTACCACCAGCCGGGAAAATATTGTTGCTTCTTCCACACTGACCACAGGAAATAAAACAACCTCAGCTTTTCAGTCAGCACATCAGCCTGCTGTCGACAGTGATTCTTCAGAGCGTCGTCAACATCCTGAAAGTCTTACTTTCATTCAAATTGTGCAGAAAGAGCTATATCCATTTTCCATTGAAAATTCCCCCCGGGTTTAGAACAAGAAAAAGTACAAAAAGGAAAACTGTTAATTGTACTGATGCCGATGATATGAAGTTATCGAAAGTGCGTCGCTGTTTGATGAACTTTGCCGGAACTTGAATTAACATTGCAGTCAATGGGAAAAGCCCGTTTTGTGCCTCTACTGGCTAAGGGACGAGCGTGCACCAAAATGTTATTGGTGAGTATCGTACTGGGTATGAAGCTCTATAAAATGGACTAATACGGTATGTCGAGAATTGGAAATATCGTGAAAAGTTTCAAAAGGTGAATCAAGAACGTCAAACTTAAAGAAAATCGAGATAACAGCTAAACGAAATTGTTCTGACATGCACAGACGACGTATAGTTGGATCCAATCGATCATTCGAGCGTGTCGTGTGCAAAAGCTTATCAGCGCATGAGTAATCGAGTGACGTGACGCTTTGGTATCAATAGCGGGTAGCGTCCGTAAACATCATCAGTCTGTGTAGCATTCAGTGCGAGCAGAACTAGTGTCTGGTGTTTCATCGGAGTCGTGCATTTGTGTTCAACGGTAAAATGGAGCCGTCTATCACATGCCCCGTATGTAAAAAACGGATTGATAAATTGTCCAAAGAAAAACGGGAGCAGTCGGGTGGCAGACGTTATCACGTCAAATGCTATAGGAAGTTCAGACGAGAAGTGTCCAGTAGCAAGGAGAGTCTGTCCGAGCCATCAGCCGCTGAGCAGTCAATAGTACTGAACCTCAAAAGCGTCCCTAGATCCCACAGAAACACTCTCTTTCGTCACATCGATTGCTTGAATTCTAACCTCACGTCTATCTCCAACAACTTTCACGTCCCAAGATTCCAGTTGTTGCGTGACCGGACAGTCTAGTAGCGGCCTGTTGCGAGTGCAGAAACGGTTGCGAACAGCAGCATTCTGTGTACATTCGATGTATGGTACCTTTCGTACGGCAGATTCGTCCACGAACATCATTAGTCAGCTTGAGAGTTGCTACAAGAGCACTTCCCTCCATCAGGTTTGCCACCATATGAACCAACAGACGAAGATAATGACTAAATATGACACTACTTGTTCTACTGCCATATGCTGTGATGTATAAATGCCAAATTGATATGTGTATTTGCAACGTGACAACAATAAAACATTTATGCTCATTATCAGCTTGTTTTCACCTTGTCTTGACGGAGTCTTGATTTCGATTGCTCATACGTTCAAATTTTTCGTTGCATCCGATTTTGAACTCTTGCCTTACATTTCCTCCACGAAATGGTGTGTTGCGTACTAATTCAAGCATCCTGAATTCGATGCGCAACTTTTGTTTTGTACACGTTTGACGTTCTTGATTCACTTTATCACACTTTTCCTGATATTTCCCATTCGCGACATATAGCCTATTTTTAGCATTAAATCTAGAGCTTCATGCGTAGCACGATACTCACCAATAACATTTTGGTGCACGCTCGTCCCTTAGCCAGTAAAGGCACAAAACTGTTTTTTTCCCATTGACTCCAATGTGAATTCAAGTCCCGACAAGGTACATTAAACAGTGACGCACTTTGACAGCTTTATATCATCGTTATCAATACAATTAGCACTTTTCCTTTTTGAACTTTTTCTTCTTGTTCTAAACCCGTGGGGAATTTTCAATGGAAAATGAATATGGCTCTTACGCCCCTCATCCACAATCTAAGTTTCGAGGAAATCGTGAAATTCATCGCAAACGTTTTTTTCAAAATTACAAGAAGCGCAGGATACCATTGCAGTTATTTCAACTCTAATTGAAATTATCATCAATGTATTTCAACATAACAAATAAGCCAGCTTTCACTGAACATCTCCAAGAATTATTACCAACTTAGAAACATCTTTAATGGAATAACTTTAAACCATCTCAAGTGATTCAAGATCATCGGCCAACAGACGTCAACCGCCCAACATCTCCTTTCTTCTCTGCAACACAGAACTATCATTAAATCACCGTCTCCATGTTTTCAAATCACTTCAAGAAACTCTGAATATGGATTTTCATTTCTTATACACATCATGTGCCACACAGGTCTGCAATAGTTGCAAACTGTACACTTCATATACGTTTCTTCATCCCGTCAGTTCACATTTCATATTGGAGGCACGGTTACTGGGAACATCGGCAGGAACTTCATGCAACAAACGCAAATACTCGGACTGACTGACTTAGGAAATAGGAAAGAAAAAATAATTTAAAAATAATTTTTAAAAAAGCACGCTTTTTTAAGCAAAAAAATTGGACTAAAAAGTGAAAAATAATAAATTTATGAATCGGAAAATAAAAGCGTGGGTGCTCTTAGATATTATGAAAGGTAAGCAAGAGCACCCAGGCTTTTATTTTCCGATTCATAACTTTATTACTTTTTACTTTTTAGTCCATTTTTCTTTGCTTATAAAATATTTTTTATATATATTAGGAGCTTCACACCCAAATCCTAAAGTTTTCTGCAACCAATCAAAACCCAACATTTTTGCGGGCTAGTATTTATTTTAGGATAAAAAGTCCAGATTAAATAATGATTTTTAAAAATGTAATTACAGTTAGCTATATTGTTCTGTCGTATATCTAACGATTTAATATTGTATTGTTATCGGAAGCAAGCAAGTTCAAAATTTTAAAGAAATCGGATGATGGAAGGTGAGTTAAAAATCAATTATAAAATATGTACCAGAGATGAAACATGATTACAGAGTAAATTTTAAAAAAAGCGTGTAATAAGAGACATTTGTATATTTTACGTAAGTTCAGTTGACATATCTTGCTCAATATTATAAACACACGTTTACATCTGATCGTGTAGATGCACGATTGGCTTCTACATCACACGTTCATTCTTAGAGTACTGATACAAAGACGCTCTTTAGTGATCTAAATTTGGGTGTTGGATCATATTGTTCCTCATACTGCATGCTGTTGTAAAGTAACTTCTTTGCCAATTGGTCATTTAATGCGCGGTTTTACTTGCACTAATGTTTGTGTTCTTAAGAATTCTTGACCTTCATCTATTCTATGATGATGCATAGTGTTGTTTAGGTGCTAAACCTTGACTTATTTTGTACAACAATTTTTAGTTCGATGCATAAATCAAACTCTTTTCTTTCTACCTAGGTATGTACATCTTCAACACATGTGATGAAATGAAAACAACCAAATGAAAGGTATAGTACAGTGTAGCATTTTTGTATACTATTTTCTTCAGCAATTCGTATGTAAATGGTTACAATTTATTCTCATAATTTCGGAATTCTCTCTTATAAAGGAATTCTATAGTTAACTTTAATGCATATAATTCACCACCTGTCTCTTTCTTACATTGTAAGCTAATTTTAGTGAAACTGGCTGAACATAATGTTTTAATTTCTGAACATGAAACATAACTCATTCTTGACATGGATATATCTTCTGAATATCTAGGAGTTCCTGTCATGCAACGGGAATTATTACTGAGTTTTGAACGCTGTATTTCTTCGTAGTTTTCGAAAGATATTCTTCAAAATGCCCTGAAGAAGAATACGAAGGAAATAGTGATTGTACATGTTGGGATTCGTTTACTCTTATGGACAGAAATGTCAAGATTTTGTGAAAAATGTTTATAAAACACATTTAAACATGGACATCGCTTATCCTTTTCAAAAAGTCGCATACAGGTTACTACGAGGTGGTACAAAACTAAATTAAAACATGTCAGATCCTGGCCATAATCCAATATATAGTCTAACATCAGGGATTTGTGGTTTTGGTCCTTTTGCGTTAGTAGGCTGTCTAATGTAGAAACATGCGCACCAGAAGCCCTGCTACGCTCACTCTTATCATGCGTGTCTGTGCTGAATGAAACCTAAAAGACAATGTGAGAATGTTGATGAAATAGGAAGAATTGGGCACCAAAACACATAAAATGCATTAACTAAAATATGTGTCGAACTCAGATTTTTTTACTCACTCTTGCAATTGAAAGACGACGAGAAGGCGTACCAGTATTTTCTTCAATTTTTACGTGCATCTTCAAATCACCATAAAGAACTTTGTTGAGATCACTGCAATTTCATTGGACCTACGCTATGAGCAGGATTCTGGTACAACCATCATCATAACTAGTTTCTTAAGCACAACAACGCTTCAGCTTATGTCGCCTTGCGAAATCTAAGGCTTAAAAAACATGACGGTAGTCTTTGATTTTCCTTACTTGCCTGACATAACACCTTGCGACTTCTTTGTTTCTCAAATTAAAATTGAAACTGATATGAAGATGTTCCTTCATAGTTTAGCAGATGCAGGACGAAATGTCATCAATGTTAATGCATACTTTAATAAAAAGATACTTCTAGGGAACATTTGAAGCATTGTGGAAGCAACGAGGTCTAATTACCAACGCAGAATGTGATGATTTTAGAGAAATGGAAACCAAATTTAAATTAGATTATTATTATTATTTGCACAGTATCCATTTGATTGTACCTTATACTACTAATCAAAACAAAAGAAATCAGCTTCGAAAGTGTTTGTGTGCTTTCGTTTTAGGAATTTTGTTTTGAAGATGACTATCAATGTTACCTTGTAACCATCATTTACTACGTCGGTATCTGGTCTCAATATCTGCAAAATGATAAATAGTAAACAAATTCATCACAATTCAGAAGAACAGAAGACAAGGAAATTTTTTTATTTGGCTCATAACTTACTTAACAATTTTCGTGTTTAAGAGAAATGACCTATAAAAATTGACAGACTGGAGTATCAATATGGCTGAAATTTAACACTTGAACTAATAAGAAAACAGAATTTGGAGTAAGTTAAACACTAAACCACACATATCCATAAAAAGTATAAATAGATAATAATGAATACGCACAGTTGAAATCATAGTTTATTGGAACAGCTGGAAATTTAGTAATACGACATTGTAGTAACATTTAAACCTTTTTCTTCCAGTTTAAGATTATCTGAATTAATTAAAATGTCCTCAAAAAATTTAACAGCCTAGTTTGGTATAGACTAAATTTTGATTGATTTCCGAAGAAATTATACAATGATCCGATATAGATATAAAATATGTAAAGCTCTTGAACCTTTTGTATAGCTCTGGGGCGTTGGTGTAACTTGAAAGACATTGGCATTTTGTTATTTAGTGGTTTATTGAAACTGATCAATGTGGCACGTAACAATTTTAGCTACTACAAGTCTGCCCAATAAACTAATGAAAACGTTACTCCGGTTTACGCTATTTGTAATCTAGCAACAAAATTACAAACATTTTGTAGTTGTTCTCTATAGGAGCACGATGGCTTGAACTTTAAATGCCCTAAAGACCACAAATAAAATTCAGATTCAAACTTCTAGGAGCACGAATGCATTTGACACTATTTTGTTGATATTATTTTGTACTATTAGTGTAAACGCGTGAGCCATTGCACACTGGAACATGAGAATCAAATTGAAATTTACACGGATCTTTAGCGATTTGAACGAAATTCTGTGTAGTTGTTAGGATTAAGCTCTTAAATATTTTCGACGTAGATTTATTGGTTCCCAAGATGTGTTGATACAAAATTTTAACATTGGTTAAAAATATTAATATCTCCAAAGGAAGGAAAAGAATGTTTAAGCGTATCTTCAAAAAGAAAGAGATCTAACAGTTACATGAACTTTTATTAAATAAATCAGCACAACTATTAGTCAAATTTCGAAGAAAAAAAAAGTAAATTTTAATATTTAATGGCGGTGGTGGAGAATTTGTAAATTTCCAGGATCAGTATCAGAGAGCAATATAGAGCTAAAATGTTTCAATGAGAGCACAAGTTGATGTTTTGTGTGTGTTAACGTTTGAGCATAGTTGAGCAGTATCGCGATACTATAGTATCTTTCCTCGATTTTGAGTATCTCGATAGATATCAGATACTTTTGAAAATTGGTATCGATATCCTGTATCTCCATGGTTTTGAACAGTATATTGTAGACACTTTTGCGATGCTTTTACCGATACTACCACATTTTAACGTCCGTTTCGTCGTTACTTTTCTGTTATTGTAGTTTACTAGTTTGGTCTTAGTAATCTTGATATTACATGTAACTAGCTACTTCTAATGTTCTGCCACGCATATTTCGGAACCGTGTGAAGACTTGAAAGGAACATCAACGCAGGATTTGGAAATGTTTGTTAACTGGAAGTGATATTGAGAATTTCAGAAAACTTGAGGCCTATCCGCAAGTTATTGTTTTACCTGAACTAATTGACAGCTCCGACGCCATCTTGTTCCTGTTACGCGTGTTCGTATATTAGCTATGTCACTAAGTGTGTTACCATTGTCTGATTCGCTGCTATAAGATTCCGGTCGGAAAGTAGCCTGTTGTTTCCGCTAATATCAAAGAATGTAGGAAAGTTAAGAAAGGCCCTTAGATAACAGTAACGGAATACAATATTTACACTGAAAATCTCTTGGCACTGAAAGCACACAAAAACTTCACCTAAAATGAAATTTAAATGAACGCATTTGAACTTTGTGAACCTACTGAAAAATTGGGAGATTTTGTGTGCTCAATGTGTCTTTTTATTGACTTCTTACGCTTAGTGCATATTTTGCGCAGATTAAGTTGATATTTACCGAAGTTCACATTATCTATAGAATACGTTTTCAGATCACTTTTAGTAGATTTCCCTCTATTAAGTGAACATTTTGTGCATGAATTGGGTATCAACACATCAGAAGTTCATATGTTGTGCACTAAAAATGTGGAGTAGTTCATTTAATTTCACAACTTCTCATATATTATGCACTAAAAACGTGGTAAAACTGTGACATATTGTGAACTTTATACGGGACATACTGTGCACTTTAAGTGTACTTTGATTGTCAGTGTATGAATGGATAATAAATAATAATAATAATATTGTTCCATTAGTTACATGTAGATAGATGATATATGTAGTAGTATTATACTGTTACGATATCTGCAGTCTTATACTTAAGAATTCTGTACTTAACCGCTGAAGAACAGATTGGTAAACTTCCGTAAGAATACATATTTATTTGTATTCTTACTTGATATATTTGTTGGTACAAACTAACAAGGGAGGGTCACGGTTCTCAAAGACACAAATCCTATTCACACCTAATACGTCGCAAGCAATATAACGAGATATGTAGATTACCAAAATTTAAGGTGCCATGGTCCAGGGGAAGGGGAGCTAGGGGCTCCGGAACTTTGAATGTCACCAAAATGTATATAAAGGCCGTAGTGAGGTTGTAATGGAATATCTTGAAAACGGGAAAAGTAATCAAAATAAAACTTGCACAACATATAACTGACCACAAGTAGTAACAAGAACATAAGCAGTGTTGCCAACGCAGAACAAAGTTACACTTTTTAAATAGCATTATATACCAATTAATGCACAGTGGAAAAGTACTGGCAATAGAAAAGAAAATAGTAGAAGTCGGTTGCACAGTCTTGCAAGCTATGGAAGATATATCACACCAACACGAAGATTGCAACACAATGGTACCAGCGTTCACAATGTTCTTTTGTTTGTGACTTGTGTATTTTAAATATATCTTACTTGATACGTGGTGGCAATGCTTTCACTATTCCCGAACCCTCGGTAGTATACGTGCTGATTAGCGTTTTTACTGTTATTGCAGATACCAACATATTGGCCTGTGTCTCCACATATATTTTCTAACGCGACACCTTTGAGCTCATATATCTTCCATAGTTTGCAACACTGTGCAACCAACTTGTACTATTTTCTTTTCTATTGCCAGTACTTTTCCACTGTGCATTAACTGGTATATAATGCTATTTTTAAAAAATGTAACTTTGTTCTGCGTTGGCAACACTGCTCCCTAGATGGCAACACTGCTTGTGGTTTTTGTTAATACTTGTGGTCAGTTATATGTTGTGTAAGTTTTCTTTTGGTTGCTTTTCCTGTTTTCAAGATATTTCATTCAAACCTCACTACTGCCTTTACACGATACAATTTTGTGACATTCGAAGTTCCGGAGCCCATAGCCCCCTGGACCATGACTTAAATTTTGGTAATCTATATATCTCGTTATGTTGCTTGCGATGTATTAGGTGTGAGTAGGATTTGTGTGTTTGAGAACCGTGACTCTTCCTTGCAAGTAGATCATAAGATAGATTCAAGAACATTACACACAGCATGATTAAGAGCAATGTGCATTAAGCGAAGTTGACATAATAATTGATCGAGCACATATAACAGATTAACATCTAGCGTTGATATGTTTGACTCATTAGTATAATGATAAACGCTCCTTCTATATGATAAAGATGATGTACTTAACGGTTATACGATATTGTATAACTAAAATAAAAAACACGTATTTGTTATACGCCGATATGATGGAATAACTAGTTGCAACTAAGGACAAAGTAAAAGCGAATACAAGAACTCATCCGATTGGATGATACGTTCAAAGCTCGCGCTTCGAGAACAAGCGGGAATGACGTAATCAGTGTCCAATACTACCAAGTATAAATTAGACAAAGTTAAGAACTCGATTGGACTCTTCTCTGCTTATAGCAAGCACATGGGTCTACATATGAATAAGGAATTTGAATGAATTTTATTTATGGCTTTCAGACAAGACATCTAAGGCTCAGGTCGACACGAGAGGGGAAAGGCTTCGGGAAGGTGCCGGGTAAGGCCTAAGTTGAAGGTATCTTCCCGGCATTTGCCTGGTGTTACTGAAGGAAAAACCTGGAAAACCTCAGTCAGGATGAAGGTTTTAAATTGACGCCCTGATCTTAGAAGTGGGGAAAGAAGTAGGGTAGATCGGGGCTATTTGAGTATAGTAAGAGAAAAGTAAAAATTTCCCCAAACCGACGTACTTTAGAGTTTAAATAATTATGCCATAATCTACGTACATTATTATAGTACAACATATTAAAGAATAACGAATCTGTTAAATCATGGAAATAATGAAAACGAATTTAAAATAAAAATGGCAGAATTCGAGACTAGTATTAATCACGGGGCTTTTTGGGTTGCTCAGGGGGCTATTTGGGTCTTTCGCTGTATCAACATTGTTTACATTAATCACATTAGCGCTCATTTATATTCTTAAATTGTACCCTTTTCTATATAATTTGTGAAAAATATAACATTAATAAACATTCCCCTTAACCCTGTTTGTTTAAAAAAACTCGAACCAGCGAACAAATAGCTCTTCATTAACGTAAGCACTATCTGATAAGGTACAAGCTGATGGTAGATTGTTGACAAATTCTTCTCTCATACGCTGACCTTTAACAATAACCAGTAGTGGTATGTATTGTCCAATTGCGTTGCAAGAGACTATTACAATGACATTCTCGCCTCTTTCGACGCTAGTGAGAGCAACCACCTCTTCTTCCCCTTCTTCGCAATGACCTTTCTTGGGTGGTTGTTAAGAGGAAATCCTATTTCATCCACGTTTTATATACGCTGTGATTTTGGGTTGACAATAATCGTCGAAGTAACAGATTTCAGCAGTCGAAAAAATCACTCACTGCTTCCTCATTAGTGCCCTGAGCACAACAAGCTCAAGAAAGTCCCTCGGGTTTGCGTAAATATAAGTTCGGATGTCTTTTCATGAAACTTGAAAACCAATCTTCACCAGGTAATTCTTTGTTTCTCCAAGATTGCGTAATTTGATTTATTATTACATATCGATGAACAGCTTTACGAATCGTTTCAGGGGTGCAGGCTAGTCCTTTTCCCGCAAGAGTCATAACTCGCAACACTAACTCTCGCTCCTGTTCTTCTGTCCGTACTGTGGGGTGTCCTATGGCTTTCGGTTTCGCACTTTGAACTATTTCATCATTATCACCCAAGGTTAGTCTCAACCTTTCGACCTGCACTTTCCTTCGCATAGTTTCATATTTACATTGCAGAGCTGTGAAGCTACATGTAAACTCAAATCTCCTTTTGTTGCACTTTGGATGGACTTCTTCATGTCTTCATTGTTTCACTTGTTGTATTATGTTTTGATTTGTATGTCCGTACATCTAAAAGAAAATGACATGTTTTTGTTTTACATACATGCATCATATAAGCTTAACCATAAATACAAAATTAAAATTCATAAATAAATTCACATAAGTTTACACCTGACTCAAATCGCCCCCATTTACTCAAATAGCCCCATTTTTTTCGACTCGCATGACCCCGTTGTGCACTTGCTTACGTAGGAACGTACTACTTTCACATAAGACAGAGGAGAGCAACAAAAATGGCGTTTATAACATGCAGACGTTCTGTGTTACGCTTACGGTAATAATTTTACAAATATATGCATTTACATCATGCCACCATCTTATATCATGCAGCCACTATATTATAACAGAGCAAAATATGAAGTACTGCAACTCACCTTGCTCAGAATAGTCGCAAATTCACAGCAATTGATAAGAAAGCAGCAGATCAAACACATACACACCCTTCCCTTTGCCAAGGAACTCACAACTGAAGGCAGGTTCAGCGTATTGGTTCGCATATGAAATGCGCAGTGGCATTTTTTCTTACGTTTGACCCACTTTTCCCCTTGACTCAAATAGCCCCGGTCTACCCTATATACGAGGGCAAGTCAAGAAAGACTTGGACTGATTTTTTTTTCTAGGCAATTTATTATTACTGAGCAACAGGCACATGATCCTTTTCAAAGTAGTCCCCGCCCACTTGAACGCACTTTTTCATTCGAGTCTTCCAGTCCTCAAACACGTGTCGCAGGCCATTCTTTGAGAGGTCCTTCAAAACCGCCTCCGATGCCTTCAGAATCTCGGAATTATCGGAGAAGCGGCGTCCACGCAGTCTGGATTTTAGGGCAGGGAATAGAAAAAAGTCGCACGGTGCGAGATCTGGGCTATACGGTGGGTGTGGCACACAGTTGATATTGTGCTGATGTAGGTATTCGAGGACAGCATGTGCCACGTGTGGTCTCGCGTTGTCATGGTGGAGTCTCCAGCCGCCATTGCGAAGGTTTGGTCGTTTCTTCGCAATGTGCTGCCGTAAGGTCTGAATGACTGACACGTAATATGGTGCAGTTACAGTAGTGCCGGAGGGAACAGCATGCTGATACACCATACCAAGATGATCAAAGAACGTGATCACCATCACCTTGCCTGCCGACTTCACAACCTTTGCCTTTTTTGGTGTGGGCGAACCTGGTGTCTTCCACTGCGTACTGGGTTGCTTGCCCTCAGGATCGAAATGATGAAGCCATGACTCATCGCCGGTGACAATTGACTCCACATAGGCGTCTCCACCATCCTCAAACCTTTGCAACAGCTCCCTGCAAGTCTCCACTCGAACGGCCTTCTGCTCTGGTGTCAGCAGTCGCGGAATCCATCGCGCACACACTCGGCTCATGTGGAGGTGGTCATGCAAAATTTTGAAGGCACTGCCATGAGATATGCGTAGTGCGGCTGCCAGATCGTCGATACTGATGCGGCGATCTTCTCTAACAATGACTGCTGCCGTGTTAACGTTCACCTCAGTAACAGCTGACGCTGATACACCTGGTCCACCAGCTTTCGTGATTGTCATTCGGCCAACTTTAAACTCTTTGAACCACCAGAACACGGTACTTCGTGGCAGAGCGTCATCTTTGTAGGCTGCTGTCAACATTCCTAGAGTTTCTGTTGCACTTTTCCCCAGGCGATAGCAGAACCGTATAGCTGCAAATTGTTCTTCTCGTAATGACTCCATTTCTTCTACAGGCGACTTCTAGAGGCGGCGCAGTACATCACCTGCAATAAAAAGTCGTGGTTACCAAACATGCAATGATTCCTTAACAACATTTTATATATATGCACAGCAAGACCCACCCTACTTGTATGCCAAACTATGAAGCTCCAGCGTTAACAGAACTGCCGGGAAAAAATCAGTCCAAGTCTTTCTTGACTTGCCCTCGTATTTTAACTTACGTGACGATTGTTTAAGATATGTCTTAACTTTTGTGGTGTCAATGAAAAGTACAAACGTACTGTGAATGAAGATTATTAATTAATGTAGAGAAGAACTATACTCGACATTGGAAGAGTACGAAAATATGGCCTCAATATTTAATATTTACCTGTGTATGACAATATAATTTATTAGAAAAAATGTAGGCTTTGTGGAAAAAATAATGAGAGTTATTGTTATTCGGATATCTTCATATAAGTGTTGCCAGTGGTAAAGAAAGAGGCCGCGAGCGAATTTGTAAATGTTGCGTTTCCTACTCTTGTACAGTCACGGACCAAAGTAAATGCAGGTTGTAGTTATAACAAATAGTAGCTTTTTCCTCCAGAAGAATTGTTGCACTGTACGCATAATAGTGAGACAACCAACATGACAGTACAAATATGCACGAAAACATGGGAAACCAGGATATTCCTGCATTTGTAGGAGAAAATAATTGATAGGTGAGCATCATCTAGAGAACAACGAGACAGTAATCTCTTTCTTGTCGTGTTCAAAGACACACACACACACAACACACACACACACACACACACACACACACATATATATATATATATATATATATATATATATATATATATATATAATCACACCCATATTCAATCCACTAGTGGATGAGGCCTCTCCCCGAAGGGAGGAGTTGGTCTACTGCTCCCACGCTGACCAGACGGGTTGGGAGAGGAGAGCCGAAGCGCTCACTGTGATCGCTACCTCTTTATTCAGGTAGCTCCCCAATTGGCCTCACGACGCTGGTTCCAGGCACTGACCAGACCCAGAGCTGCTTGACTTCGGTGATCTGACGGGAACCGGTAGACCAGCTCGGCTAGGGCGTTGCCATATATATATATAAAAGAGAGAGAGAAAGCATGGAAGAAGACGGGGAAAGTGGGAAAAAGGGAGGAGAAAACAAGGAAAGTGAGAAAGAAAACTTGCGCAAGAGATGGAAATAAATTAAATTTTAACGCTTATGAACACACAATCTGCGTCACTCTCCCGGTGCCCCTCTCTATCTCTGTCTTGTCATTTTCCTCTTTACGGGATAAATCTCTTTGAGGAGCAATCGCGAACATCATTCACAACACGTAATTCCTTCAAAAAATATTTTGAAATCCAGACTGGGGTTCGAACTCACAACCTTAAGAATAAGAGTCTCACACGCTGGCCATTTAGCTACACAGACGATAACAAACATGTTGTGAAATCAAGCATTAAACTCGCTTCCCTCAGCGGTTTATTTATATCCATCCTAGATTACAGAACTATATTTCAAGAAACTAAATCCCACTTACTGCTGGCGGCGCGTTTATTCGCCAATCCCAGTCGATAAGAATAAAAATAAATTTATTAGAAATTCTACGTTCAAAGTACTATCGGCAGAAGTGGGTGATGTAAACGGTTGGGGATTTAAATACAGCACCGAGAGCACCAGTTGCTAGCTGCTTATCGTGGCTTATTGGTAGGACGCTGGCTCACGAAATAAAAAAAAAACTGGTTCGATCCCGTTGGCGGGCGATATTTTTGCCTCTTCTTATCTTAATTTTTTTTTCTAAGTTCGAATTTGGAGAAAGGAGGAGCTCCCAAAGGAATGGAAAACATCAATAATTGTTCCGATTTACAAAAAAGGCGATAAGTCGGAATGCAATAATTACCGCGGAATCTCGTTACTTCCAACCTGTTACAAGGTATTAAGTAATATTCTGTTAACACGCCTAAATGTATACGTAGATGAAATAATTGGAGATCACCAATGTGGATTTAGAAGAAATAGATCCACGTTGGACCAGATTTTTGCTTTGAGACAAATTTTGGAGAAGAAATGGGAATACAATGTAACGGTTCATCAGCTATTCATTGATTTTAAGAAAGCATATGATTCTATCAAAAGGGAAAAGTTATACAGTATCCTGATACGATTTGGAATACCGAAAAAAATGGTCCAACTAGTGAAGATGTGTCTCAGCGACCCCATAAGCAGAGTACGGATTGGTAATAATATGTCAGATAGTTTCAAGATTCGCAACGGATTGATACACGGCGATGCCTTGTCACCACTACTGTTTAACTTCGCGTTAGAATATGCGATTTTAAAAATTAAAGGGGACAAAAAGGGACTATCATTGAATGGTTTGAATTAACTGTTTGTATACGCGGATGATGTAGATTTAATAGGGAACGATGTAGATGCACTACAAAGCAATATCGATGTCTTAGTAGAAGCGTGCGATGAGATAGGTCTACAGGTAAACATAGATAAAACAAAATACATGGTAACAAGCCGAAGCACAGGGAATGAAGGAATTAAAAACATAAGAATTAGGGATGAGGTCATCGAGAAAGTAAACAAATTTAAATACTTGGGAGCATACGTAACAAGCAAAAATGAGGTCACGGAAGAAATAAAAAGTCGCTTAGTATCGGGGAACGCATGTTTCTATTCAGTCTAAAAACTTCTAACATCGCGATTAATATCAAGGAAATTGAAATTAAAAATATACAGAACGGTTATTCTGCCGGTAATACTTTACGGTTGCGAAAGTAGGAGTATGACCCTAGCAGATGAACATAAATTGCGTGTATTTGAAAATAAGGTTTTGAGAAAGATATATGGTCCGAAACGGGACGAGATGACTGGAGAGTGGAGGAGACTGCATAATGAAGAACTCCACGGACCATATTCACCAGATGTAAAAATAATGAAATCGAGACGACTAAGGTGGGCAGGCCATGTAGCTCGGATGGGGGAAAGACGAACATTATATTCTATCCTGGTTGGAAGGCCCGATGGAAAGAGGCCATTGGGAAGACCGAGACGTCGTTGGAAGGACAATATTAGAAGAGATCTTCGAGAAGTAGGTGTTCGTGATGAAAACTGGCTTGTTACTGCCCAGGATAGAATCCAATGGCGAACGTTTGTTACTGCAGCGATGAACTTGCGAGTTCCATAAGCCATAGAGTTAGTTAGTTAGTTAGTTAGTTAAAGTTCGAGTTTATTACTAGCAATTGCTTTCTTCCATTTGTCGTAAATTATACAAAATTAGTGACCATGTGTTAGGATAGGTTAGGTAAGGTCAAGTTCGGTTATGCATCTTTACACTTTCGTATTTCTTTCAAAAAACATTTCTATCTGTTTGTGCAAACTTCAACTTATCTAACCTCCGCTAACCCATGGTACTAAAAATTGAACTCGGTACGGGGGGGGGGGGGGGGGGGTGCGGGGTAACGGGGGGTTATCA
>JAGDQP010000096.1:28805-158266 GCA_022664845.1 Lepisma saccharinum
GGTGGCTCCGAGGGGAGATGTGTGGCGTGAGCCTCAGGGAGGGCGCAGGCCTCGGTTAGCGATGGGCATACACAAAAGTGCTACATTGTGTATGCCCACCGCTAACTGCGGATTGCGCCCTCCCTGAGGCTCACGCCACACATCTCCCCTCGGAGCCACCGTGTCCCAGTGCACACCTCGCGGGCCAGACCTGGATTATGCATATAAATTCTACCTTCAGTGGCCTCTATTTGTATTCCAAAGTAATTACTAATAATGAATTTGAACATATAAAAATATATTTCTTAAGAAAAAAGAAGAAAAATATTGCCCCCGCGGGGTTCGACCCCAGTTTTTTTTATTTAGTGAGCCAGCGTCTTACCGCTTCATCATGCCCACCTGACAAATACTGGTTTGGTCGTTGTATTTACAGTGGATGGCGTCGGCACCTGTCAATAAAACGTCGCAGGCACGACGATTTCCAACCTTTTTACTATTTTCATCTTGAACGAGTGCGGGCGTAACAATTTCTATGATGCCTTTTTGGTTAGTGCGCCATCAATTCCGCGCAAAATTGCGCTTGTGTCAGATTATCATTTCGGGAGTCTTTCTAGTTAGTGGTACGCCTCTGGCATGAATGTTTGTTTGTGTGATTTTAACTTAATTCTAAGAATATCAGTCTATACTGGTTCAAACGGTATATCAAATTGAACAAGTAAAGCCTGCTTAGTATGAACAACGTTTCAAAAACGTTCTAGAGCGTTTGTTAGCAATCGGAAAGCCATGGGATCGATTCCAGCGGTCCAACTTTCTAACTGATGTTTCCCAAGATTGTTCCTCACCCATACCAGGCCCATGCCGTGATGGTACATTTTAAGAGACCCTTGCCGTCTATCTTCCAACAAACTCTCCCAAACCTATCCGGGCTTGATCCTTATATGCCTAAAGGCCTTAAAATAATTTTAAACAAATCCTTCCAGGATCCTTTTAGCCCACCGTATCCCGGGCGAGTGTTATTCTTAAACAAAAAATCAATGCACGCATTCACATAAATCATACACTGTAGATGTGAATATACGAATATAATATGATTAGTAGGTGAGCAACATATCTTAAATTACCAAGGTTCACTGATTCCTTCCCACACCCTGTTCCAGTACATTTATGCATACTCCGTTGATGTAGTAATAACAGAGGGTGGAAAGGAATCAGTGAGGGTTGGTAATTAAAAATTCACTTTGTGCAGACGGTATTCGATTGGGTGGCAGAATCCAATGAGGAACGAGATAGCTGACTCGTTACAAGTTGCTCTTGCTTATGTAATTCAGAGTGTCCGATGAAACCAAGAAGTTGGTTAGTTGATGAAACTCTTACACGTTTTTAGTTTTCTAACTAAAACGCATTGATTTGCTCCGCTTATTTTTCTATCACAGCAATGATTTGACATGGAAAATATCATATTTGGTTTGTTATGAAATCGCAGACCCGCAGCATCGATAGTTTACAATAAATATTGTGTCATCATATTCAGAATAAACAAGTCTAGGTTGATAGTAGTTATCGTATCGGCCTTTTTTGCAGAAGGTTGGGAGTTTGAACCCTGATCCCTTGATTTTTTTAAAAAAAATTGTGTTAATGAGTTGGAACCTGGCACACACAATTATCTATTTTTTACAAATTTTATTTTAAATTATTTTTCAAATAATAAAATTTTTAAATAAATTTTTCAAATAACATTTTTGCTTCTATTTGTGAGTTTCTTCTACCACGATATATTAAAAATGGATTTAATCTATATGTCCTGCAATTAACATTACTCACTTTGAACTGGCAATGAAATTGAATGTTATTATTAGCCTTAAGGCATCTAAGGCTCAGGCCGGGATAAGGAAGGGGAAAGGACTCGGGAAGGTGTCGACCAGAGCCTGCGTTGAAGTTGCAAACCTGACATTTGCCTGGTGTGACTGTGGAAAACCCTGGGAAACCCTCAGTCAGGATGGTCAGCCGCTGGGATCGAACGCACGACCTCCCGAATGCTACGCCAACGCACTACCATCAGGAATTGACAAGGAAGAATGAGCTGGGGTATCTTAATATTCTTGACACCAAGTACAGTATATCCGTATATTCACATCTACAGTGTATATGATTTGTGTTAATTATTATTATTTTTTTTATTTTTTTTTTTTTTTTGTTTATGCATAACACAAATAAACGAAACTCGCCTGAGGTAGGCTGGGGTAAAATGATCCTGGAGGGATTTGTTTCAAAATATTTTAAGGCTTTTAGGCATATAAGGACAAAACCGGGAAAACTAGAGTCTCATTTAACCGAAGTCGATGGGATCAAGGGCGATTCGGTTACACAATAATTCGATCAATCCAAAACGTAGTGATTTACATACTGCAGTTTTGTACTGTTTCACGTAAAAACAACTACTTTATTTTAAATTAAACTAAACAATTTTTCAAACATAGGTCTGCCACTCTGATGTAATATCATCACATAAATTTGAATTGAATTGGATTTCAATTAAATAAGGCCTTTAGGCAATTTTGGCTCAGGCCAGATGGATGATGATGGGATGATTGGTGGTATGAAGAAACTGGGAGGAAACGGGGAAAACCGCGAGAAAACCCACGAACACGGTGTTTGTCCATAAAAAAAGTCTACTTGGCACGAACAGGTTTTGAACTGACGACCACAAGCGCCAGAGGTGAACGATCTAACAGTTGAGCTACGTGGCCCCACAATCACATAAATAATGTACTGTATTTTTACAGAACACTGCGAGGCTCTTTCAAATAATTCGTTCATAATTAAGACTGTAAATCAAATGTAGTGTCTGCAACCTGCTAAAAAAAAGGTGTTTACTGCATCAGTACTAGGTTAATTTGAAAAAATCGGTTAATCACGATTCGGTTAATCGGAAGTCTGATGTAAAGTAAACTCTAATTGGCATTACTTTTTTTAAAACAAATATTCACGAAAATGTAAAACGTTAAGGAAGTATCGTTTAAGTATCTAGAAACTTTTGAGTTGCATCGGTATCTTTATCGAGATACTTTTTTGTCTCAGTATTGTGGTATCGTAATTAATACTTCTTAGGACTAGTATCGAGTATCTGTATCAAATTCTTTTGAGCAGTATCAGATGCAACTATACGTTTTAGAGGGTAATATTTGAGAAAAAAGATGAAAACGTCTTTTGAAATTTACGTAATGTTAAGTACACAATCTGCGATGCATTGCGTAAGTCGTATAAATCCTCTCTAGCATGAAGGTCATTTAACAAAACCACAGTTATTCAGAAAACCTGTTTTTTTTTTCCTTTTCTCATTACCATAAAACAATTCATGGATTGGAAGTGACTTTTCCTTTAACGAAAGTGTTTATATCTAGCGGTATCCAGAGCTACGCAATCACCGGCGCTTTGGTGTGAGAAAGACACCTACAATTCGTAGGAAGCTCCTAGATAATTATATTTGATATTATTAAAGCTTCTTTCCCTGTTCACTCTGGTGTAAAGTTGTAGAAATTTGACATAAATGTTTTGTATATTGTTGATAACATAAGTGTAAGAAGAGCACAAACAAGTAAAAATATGTACTAAATATATTACGTAATGCAGGTAACTAGCAACTAGAGTCTGAAAGGCACGATTATTTGTGGAAAATGTACGTACATTGCCAAAGAATGTTCATTAACAGTGGTTGTTATGAACTGGAGTTACATCAGTTTCTATAAAAAATAACACGCAGCTCTACACTTTATGTAAGGACTGTTGACAATGTTTGTTTCCTGACAGTTTCATCTGCATCGGAAACTTGATCAAATGAGACATCAATGTTTACTATAGAATCGGCGAGTAGAAAAATTGACACATCCTTATATTTTTGTACCCTCAGGCAATAGCGGTCCTTTGTTACGTGTAAGCCGAGCTTAAACCATTCCATGCCTACGTGCATGTCCTAATTTCGGTCCTACGTGAGTGATCCGCATTTTTGTGCAATTGTACTGTGTTTGTAGGTTTGTTCCAGTTTTTTTCGGTTTGGACGTCACCCAAGTTTCGAGGTCAGCTCCTGCTAGATTATTCGAGAATTTTCGGTCACATATCTTTTAAATTAAAATAAGCAGGCATTTTCCCTAAGGCTCTAGAACATACTTTACACATTTAACCTAAGACACCGCCATTTTGATGACACGTCCCTCCCTAGTTCGCCACTGTTTTGCAGTGAACCCCTCATGGAAAGAATATCATTAGAACGTAAATGATTCAGAGAGAACTTAGAAAAATAAAAACAATTAAAGAGCCCTCCATGCTACACCGCTGCTTTTGAAGAACGCCCCCTCAGGTTAAAGTATTTTACCCTTAGGACGTAAAGGAATGGGAGATATAACTTAGAAAAATAAAAAAAATAAAGTGTTTTCCGTATTGCACCCCTGATTTTCAAGAGCGCCATCAGGGAAAAGGAATTTACTATTAGAACGTAAAGGAATGGGAGATAACTTAAAAAAAACTAAAAAAAAACTAGTGTCCTCCATAGTGTACCCCTGCTTTTGAAGAGCGCCTTCTCAGGGAAAAGGAATTTAGCAGCATTAGAACGTAAAGGAATAGGAGAAAACTTAGAAAAATAAAAAAGTGCCCTCTATTCTGTACACCTGCTTTTGAAGAGCACACCCCAACGGAAAAAGATTTTACGATTACAACGTAAAGGAATGATCGAAAACGTAAAAAGTAAAATAATTAAAGTAAAGTGACCTCCGTACTTCACCCCTGTTTTAAGAGCACTCCTCACGGAAAGAGAATTTGCTATTAGAACGTACGGGAGAACTTTAAATAAAAGAAAATTAGGTTATTATTGAAAATGAAAAGCACCCACCCTTGTTCGCCACTGTTTCTGAAAAGAGCCCCTTATGAAATAGGAATTTACCATTAGAATATAATAGATAACTTTAAAATAAGAGAAACCCTCCCTAGCTTAGCCTGTGCTTTGGTAGAATGCGCTCTCATTGAGCGTAAAGATATGCTGAAAAACTTTAAAATAAGAGAAAATTACATGTTACCGTAATTTTGAAAACATGAAATGGGCCCCCCATGAGCCCGTCCCAGGTGTTAAGTGTGTATTATAGTTAATGTAAATAGATAACCTTTATAAAGAGTTTATGGATGTGCTTAAAAGGGAAAATAGAAATATTGACTTTAATCATTATTATTTACCTGAAATGATATGTCTTCTAGTGGAGATCATATATGAAGATGTTTCTTTTACAACTGACAAATTAAAACCGAAAGACGCGCAGCCTTCTTTCGCGGTTAACTGTAAAATTGTCTGATTCTTAGTGTGACGTACTATATTCCTTAAATAACGGCTTGTTCCTTGTAACGTATATTTGCAGACTACAGAGAAATTCTGTGTTCGGCTTGTTTTAGATTCTTGCCTTCCTATTCCGTTGATTGTAAAGACATTTAGTCATGTTTTCATTTGTAGATTTTATTTCAACCATTCGACCTTTTGTAATAATCGTTTTAAGAGACGCAGAGTCGTGTGCCTTATACTTTAGCAGCGGAAGATGTTTGTGATTTGCCCGACAGTAACCGTAAACAGAGACACTGATCGGCATCTCTCTTGAATTCTAGCAGTTTAAGAAATAACCTGCGTTTACTTTGCTTGTTAGAGTAATTATTAAAAAATCTGACTTAGCTTCAGTAACCTGCTTTTCTGGTAAAAACCGTGTTCCGTGTTATGATAGCATACAACGCAAAGTTTGATGAGAATCTAAGATATACATAAAGTAATTAAATGCTGTTTCTTTCGGAGACCGTATGACCAGTCTTGAAATTTGAACGGTTAAAGGTTTTCTTTCTGAGACTTAAGTTGGAAGCAATAACTGTAAACATAGAGAATGTCTCTTAGTTTAAGAAATTTGAAATATCTTATTAATTGTATTACAGCAGAGAAAATAAGTTGACCAGCTAATGTTACGGTACATTGGAATTTTACGCGTGTCAACTGATTTGAAAGAAAGTTATCTAGGAGCTTCTTAAAAATTCAAAGTTTTTCCTCGTGGTGGAGTCATTTGTCAAGTTATGCAATTTACGTTCAAAAAGGTGACCTGCCTATTTAGAGAAAGTTTCATCATTCGTCAATGGAGAAAGGTAGTGGGAGTGAAATGGTTGAACACAGGAAATGAAAATGGAGTTAGCCAACTAACTAACGAATTCTCTGAACATATGACGTTTACTAAGATGGTGTTTGTATTGAATGGCTAATGTCCTAGAATATTCTTTAAGGAAAAAATTAAATTTCCATACAGTTAGCGTCTCAAAATCATGTACCGTTCTATTCACTAATATAAAATAGATAACAGAGATTGAAATTCACTCATTTTGATTTCAGCGTGAATGAATATTTTATCAAGAAGATACTATAGAAAATAGGAATTCTCTAATATTTTAAAAAGGTTAGTAGACTTCATTGACGTTATCAGAATATTTAAAACCATACTTGGTAAATTATGCATTTGAATTACATTTGTTAGAATGTTTTATTTGAACAGCCTAGAATGTTTTACTATTTAAAAATTCAGAAAAAGGTATTTAAGAGCATGAAATTAGAATTTGTTTTTGTTACATTTATGTACTTAGTACATATTTGTGGTCAGTTTAAGATAAGGTTTTATTCAGAAGAAATATAGTATTTTCTAATATCAGTTTTAAAGTATAGCATTTTAAAATTATGGAATGCTCGAAGAGTAGGGTCTGAAAAATGGAATTTTAATTTATATGGAAAACATACCTTTTCCTTTTAATTTACTTGTTTTCATAGAACAGCTTTTATTTCCTTGGGAATATTTTATTAGAGTATATTATTATTATTATTCAATATTTAGTTGTCTAGGTTTTCTGCAGTGGGGACCTTTTAATAACTTTTGTAGCTGTCTTTAATTTAGGACTAGGTGAGTTTAACATTTGTCTTATTATTTACATTTGGAATACAGTATTATTTATTAATAGAAAATATTTTATAGTCCTGCATGCAACGCATTGTAATGAAGAAACCTTAACTTTGCCGGTGACTAGGTTTTATGCCGTGGCCCTCAATGTTAGGGGCAGAGTGAAATATTCGGGGGGTGATAATTAAGGCGGGGTGCGTAATTAGAAGTTTTGCATATAAATAAGAATTGAATTATTAAATTTTCTATGGCGTCAAATAGTATAAGTTTCACTAATAGCTCTATAAATAGTATAATGCTTTTTACATTATAATCCTTCCTTTGGTGAGAAATTTTAAAATCTTAATACTATTTTCATATGGGCTGAAGTTTTATTGAAAATCAGTATTAATACAGCTTTTAAATTAAATTATCCTAATTTTTTAAAATAGTGAGCTTTCACGGAAGTCTTTTTTGTTTAAAAATATAAAACATTCCATTTACGTAGTACACCTGATGAAAAATAGATGGCAGTAATTTGCGCTTTGCGTAGTGAAGGTGCTTGCATGTATTCTGTAAAGAATGTGAACTTTCTTTACAAGTAACGTTTAATAATGAAAATTCATTATTATCATTAATTTTAAAGCTAGATGAAATACTATTTGTAAAACATAATAATCTTCTGACTCATGGAGAAAAATAAAGGCATAGTCCTTCCGTTTAGCACGTGTATGAATTTAAAGTCGTTGACCCGGCCGGAAGTTAATACAAGCGCGGGGTTCACTGCAAATTCCCCCGCATTAGAATGGGCAGAGCACACAGGGTTAACGCGTGCAAAATAATAATAAAGGGAAACAATTCTTTTTTAATAATAAAACTTTCACATGCGTATGATTTCGTTGAGTGGGCAATTAAACTATGCACATTATTACTATGTAGAACAGAAGTTTGAATTGGCTACTCCCACTGAAATCAAACATGAATGAAAATAAGCCCTTACGTTGTTTTTTAATGTTGAGCAGTATTTTCTTTTGAGGAGGAAAGTTTACTTGTTTAAAGGGACAGGTCTTTCATTTTGTAGAACACGTATATCCATTGGCTACTCATGTTTATTACTATCCATAATAAAAATTATATTCCATTAAAACAATGGCGGCCAATAGGTGTCACTACTTCAGCCTTGTCACAGTGAAAGTGTTTCGACATTATGTGAAAGAAAATAAACGTTTTAAATAATCCTTCGACGTTCTGATATTTATTCATACCTTGTTAATTTAAATTTTAAAAATTACAAGAAATACTACGTACAGAATCATCTGAAAGTTGTATCTCATATAAAAGAAACTAAATGAAAGCCTAGTCCTTCCGCTTACCACGTGTACTGCTTCATCTCAGGTCGCATTGTTTACATAAATATAATTCAACCTTGTCATTCCCGATATTTCTTAACACTGGTATACCACAATGATCCACTCTCTCTCCCCTATTGTATATTATATACGTTGCCGACATACCCCAATTACCAGAATATATCAAACTATTTCAGTATGCAAATAACACAGCTTTTCTACTGCTCGGCAGATCTGTTCAACACAAACGAGACTCTAATCAGCAGTAAATTTATTTATGAATTGGTGTCGGAAGTGGAAATTACAAGTTAAGGCTAGAAAACCCAAGCGCTCGTACTTCAGCATAAGCGATCTAAGGTGCTCTGAAATCCCACCCTGCTAAATATTATAGTAGCTGGCTCCAGACTAAAAACACGACCCACGCCACGTATTTGGGAGTTATATTCGAGAGTAAATTGAAATGGAATTTCCACTTAGAAAAACTAAAATCACAAGCCACACAAAGACTAAATCTATTTAAAAGACTGGTAGGAACTTTCAGGGGATTACACGCTGGGGCGGTTACAAAACTTTTTATGAGACCTTGCCGAACACACAGTCCCATAGCCTGGTTATCTGCTTCAGCATAATTCTATATTAGGCTAGAAATAACTAATTCACGCTTTCCAATTTGCTTCTAGGATTCCATCATCCACAGCAGCACTATATGAACGCATCTTCTTTCCAACGACTACAAAATATATTGAAATATTGCACACCAAATATATCACCAGAGGCATAGAAACCGGAAAGCCCATTCTTCTAGACACAATACAGCTTGGTGGTATATTTGACTCTATCCCTCTGGACCCAAACGACCCCATTAGACTTGATTTGGTTGTATATCATCCACAAAATTTCTCACGACATCTTTGCACTTATAACCATACTGTATCTACCACTGGCTTCCAATATGCATCAGCTCCCCCTGTTCATCAGCATCCATCAGATAGAAGAAACTTAACAAAATTATTTAGATGAATATATTATAAATAAGTACAAAAACCCATATATCTCTAAAATGCTTACTGCTATATTTCCATATAACTTCTTTACTCCGAAGAAAGGGCATAACCCTTTGACAGGGAAACAACGTACAAAAAAGTGTATCAGGTGAAAGTCAAGGACCAGACAGGGTTGATCATTCGAAAAAAATGTGTGCTTTCTCCTTTCGAAATGAATATTATAAAAGTTTGCTACGTGAATGCGAGAAAAATAAAAGCATCTTACTGGAATGTGAAGCACGTTTAAGTTGAGACACTTTTTGTTTGAAGTGAGAAATTAACGTGGCGCAAGTATAAGCTAATTACCGGATAGGCTAGAGGTCGGTTTTTAGTAAAAAATATTGTGAAAACTGAAATACTTACTTTCAATGATAATTTACATGTGCGATTTGATTTACATATCTATGATTTCACTGAGTAGGCAGTGGAAATATATAAATGTCATATTTATATGTAGAACACGTGTTTGAATATTGCATAGCCTATTTTCAATCATGGTTTTAGGGACATTTTAAAGTTAACGGGGACTGTAAGAAGAGTACGGAATTGAAAGAAATGAATTATATTATTTTAATTAAATAATGAAGAACATATAAATCAGTCCTTTTAAGAATATTTTAGGGGAAAGCATAGTTTCCTTTAGGGGGTTAAACAATTGATTTACGAGTATTAAGAAATAAAACACGTGCGCAGTTGGTTACTTAACTAGATTATTGGTGGTCTTCCCAGCAGGAGTAAAAGAGGAGGAATTCTTTTAAGGGTTATGGAATAAAAGACGTGTTTGAATTGGCTACCTAGGGAAATCGCAGATGCAGTAATTATTGTAGGGGTAACGAGCAGTGTTTCTTTCAGGGGTTATGTAATTATAAAGGTAAACATAGCTTTTACTAAATTAAATTAGAAATATAGTTTTAATTATAATATATAATACCCTGGCCTCTTGCTCGGCTCGGTATCGCGTGGTAATGGCGTCGCGCGGAAAACGCCTCCTAAGGCGCCGTAAACGCGTCGGGCAACGCACGCACGCACGCAAGTCCCGGTTAACTTTTTAAGTTATTAGGCGCGCGCCAGCTCTTATTTGCACATTTGTAGTAAAGTTGCAGCAAGTTTCAAAGGCAAACTTGCTGCAACTCTACTGCAAAATTGTCTACAAGCACAAAATAAGTGTAAATATGATTGCATTTTGAATAACTTATTAATAATTTATATGTATTTTCTTCACAAGTTTCATGTTTATTCAGAATTAATATTGAGGTGTACATCAAGATTCCTCGATTAGCTATTATAAAGTTAAGCTATTATTCTTGCTGTAATATTAATCATTCTATGTCCTGGCGTTTAACAAATTATATTTACATTAACGATTTTTGCACAGCTCTATTTTTAATCATAACACAGTTATACACTACTAAAACCTACTTTTAACTTTGAGGCTTTTATAATTCATGTACTGCGCATGCGTAAAGAGTATAAACAAAGGACACTTGTTCTTTTAGGTGTTTTTATAATTTACTGCGCATGCGAAAAAACTGACTTAACACTATAAAAGAACAGCTCTCACACTTAGACAATTAGTCTGATTGTTTTAGTGTAAGCTAACGGTTCAGTAAGAAAGTGGTTAGTCTTCGAAGTTTTCAGTTTGAAAGGTAATTCTTATTTTTAAAAAGTGTATTTTGTAAGCAAGCAAGAAGCAGGTTCCTTTTGAAGAAGTAAAACTGATAACAGTTAATTAGTTACTTACTGGAAGCGGTAGAAGAAAGTCACGTAAACGCAAGATTCCCGTACATATTGGACCACCATAATTAAAAGAGGGCGCGTTTCTAGAAAGAAAAACAGTAGAGATATTTTTAGTTAAACATGTCATTTCTCACACCTAAAAGTGCTGAATGCTGTACAAATTATTTCGATATATTTTGTCCCTGACACAAACTGCTATCGAATCATCTCGTATGGTAGAATATCGACCAATTTCTTCACTACCTTCTGAGGGACCCATACAGTTTCTTGTACCTGGGGATACTGCTGAATATATTCATCCCATGCATACTTATCTTTGTATTAAGGGGAAATGGAGAAAATTTACAAGTAGTAGCAGATAATGTAACAACGGATAATAATTTCTTACACGCACCTTTTAGTCAAGTAGATTTTTCTTTAAATGATCTAATTGTTTCATCTTCCAGTGGTACATATCCGTTCCGAGTCTATTATTAAATTTTATTTAATTATTCCGAAGATGCAGACAAAACTAATTTAACTACTTCATTTTGTTATAAGGATACAAAAGGGCATTTTAATACTCTCAATGAAAATTATGTTATTATAAACTGAAATCTGTTGTTGCTGGATGCGCTTCCATTGATATGTATGGACGACTTCATACAGATATTTCAGAATTAATTCTCGCAGAAATTTTTTTCAAATAAAATTAATCCTCGTAGAAAATTTAGTGCTAGTACAAATGCGTTCTGTTTAATGGCAGCTGAAAATTCAACATTAAAAGTTAAACTAAAATAGGTTATTCTCTATGTTCGTCGAATAATTATTTCTGCAAACTTATCATTACAATTAAACACTTTACAATTAATACCATGACAATCCACTCTACTTTGAAACTTAATATTAACAAGTTGCAGGTACAAGTTGGTTTCCATATTTTCCCTCCAATTCCGCTTACAGCTGATTATGCATATCATCTATACGTTCGAAATTATCATAGCCTGTTCTCTGGAACTAGAATATTTCCATGTTCGGTAATTTGGCTCCAGGGCTGTTTCCCGCTGTTTGACAGTTTTCATTCGCGTCCAGCTTCGGACAAAAATCAGGGTGGCAGGCTCAACACTATTGCACCACATTCGGATGTCTTATTTTCATGAAAGTACTGTATTAATATTTCAAAACCTTAAGTCTATAGAGGTGTCTTGTTAGTGTGAGGTCTCCTGTCCTTTTGCTGGAGCATATTATTTCCTGATTATCTTACCATAAGGATATTTCGTTATGAAACGAGCTTGAGCTGAAAAGCCATTGACTCTTTCCTCTGTGTTCTGTTGTACAAATTTATTGCGTGTGTTGTTATAATGTCAAATTATTTTCGTCCTTGGCTACAGGTACAATACATGGAGATAGATCCGATTACGGAGCGAGCACTTTATCACGATTCCACGCTGCTTAGTATTATTGTCAATTAACAGGTAAATAAATGTTTGCTCAAATAGAATTGATAATCTAAATCAAGACCAGTTCGAAAGCATGGGGAAAATTTCGCCTGAGACTGAGATGCCTAAAAGCTATTAACTATAAATAAAATTCAGATTAAAACCAGGAATATTTTCATGGCTTCTGTGAATTTTAAATGCTTGTTTTCAAGTAGAAGAAAGTGGTTTTACTTATCTGAAAGAAAATCTTCATTTGCAATTTCTTTTTTCTTTCCTAATTTTATGCTCTCGTAGTTGTATTACAAGCATTGACTCCACCAGACCACCTGTGGGGAGTTGTCACCCCCCAAATCCTCGAGAGCACCTGCAACTTTAATTTTTTTAGAGTGAAAAATCTATAGAAACTGTGCAAAACTCCACTAACATCCTCGCAATTTTGACTTCACTACACCCTCAAACTGAAAGTACTGGCGGAATGCCTAATTACAAGGTGAACTAAGAGCTCAGATTTTAATTAATGGTAATACGTTAAGCCAAATATTTATCTCATGTGGTCTGTCTATTTAAAACTGACAAATTCCAGCCTTTGAAGTTTTTTTTTATTTATTGATAGACATTTTGAGATAATTACGAACATTCCTGGGGCTATTTTATGGTTAATTCCGAGGATGAAAGATATGAGATGCATTTATTGCCAATATTGTTTAATACTGCAATATTAACGAAATATTTCCTAAATACAAGAAACTGTGTTTTTGTATTGCCCATACGGTAATAATGCCTAACTTTTTTTAAAAATTCTGAGTTGGCAACGCAAGATTCTCAATAGCTTTCTCCGCATGATCGGCTTCAAGTTCGACAGTACTGGTATCGTATTACAGTGACCTGCAGGATGGGCGGGTGCAATCTAGAACTGGAATATGATAGGACATTAACATTTGGAGCTCACAATCCATTCCATCTTAGTAGAATGTCAGCTAGAAACGAAAAAGATGCTATTGTAGATTTTTTTTTTTGAAACATGCTCTTCCCGTACGGCACAGGTGTTTTCCAGGATTATGCTACAAACAAATAACAATGCGTTCTGAATTATGCATAGAACATTCAATGAATATCTTAAAATCCGGGCTAGATGCGTGTGCTACGATATTCCTTGGGGTAGGCTATTCCACGTATGCTTTAATAATGTTAAGGACATTTGTCCTTTTGAATATATTGTCAGAATATTTTAGGAAAGTTTTTGAAATTCTAACTAACCTAGAATATTCTTTTAATGTTCTCAGGAGCATATTCTCAGGGCTGTAGTCGAGGGTATACCCTCTGATTAACCTTACACATTAGCGTATACCTTCCGTGAAGATGTGTATACCATCTACTTCTGTTTCGTTTATTTCTTTTAATTTGCCAATTATCCTGGTGAGATTATTAGTCAAATACTTTTGGTTCCACTTGATCGGAAACAAAATGTTGAGACGGGAAAGAAGGTATAACGATACATAATGTCCTGCATTTTATCGAAATCTGTTGACTATAATGATAATTTTGTAGAAACACGCATATAGTGTACAGTAAATTTGAGGAGAACATTTGTTAGCTTGGAAGCTCTCTTATTGCAGGTCTTGGGTAACTATATGATTTGACTTATGTTTTCAAAAGCAAGGTGGAAGTTTGACTTTTCGATGTATGGAGTGTCTCAAAACGGGGTGAACAAATAGAATTGTATAAAATTGTACCTGATTATTAGCTAATATAGATGCTTCGTAGTTATGCGGAAGCCTCAATAATTTTCTTCTTTCTTATTCCCTCAGTGCCAGAAATTATGCACATAACTTCATTGTTATTACCTCACTGGAATATATATAATCAAATAATTTTGCGTCGTTTGTTTTTGTAGAAATTATTTCATGCCTGTATTAATAGAAACATGGATTAAAATTTAATGAAAGTATAGTCTCCGCTTAAAGATACATAAACTAAAAGATTCACAGCATATACCATCTGAAAATACTGGGACTACAGCACTTCATATTCTATGAATATTCTTATTTGATTCCAAATGTCCCGGGACATCCTGTGTATATTGAGTTAAACGGGACATTTCTAGAACCTCCTGGGCTTTGTGGCTTATAACAATATATTCTTTGGAAATAATTTCAAACCATAAACAGGTCCAAGTTTTACACAAGAGGAATGCTAACCACAAATTTTGTAACTGAAAGTAGGGTAGAACAGAATGGTTTGCTAAAACAGGACACCCTCTTCAATTGTGAAGGAAATGCTGAAATCTAGTTGTTCTGAGTATACTCAAAGTAAGAGCATAATTCAAGCAAACCGTTGCTTCGTTACAATATCATAGATCAACTCAACGTCAATACAACTCAAACAACCTTGTGTAGCGTACAACTTAATATAGCTCCTACGCAATGTGTATTTTATAAAACCCAAAGCACAGCTCGTGGTGACGTATTTCCAACCAACTAATACTGCGTCATTCAACATACAAGACTGCATGATTCATTCTGTCAGTTTTAAAACCCTTCTCGCAAAGAAACGAAAAGGTTCCTTTGAAAGAAAATCTTCAGAATACAGAGAAATCTCACAATCTTATGTTTAAATGTCTGCAAGTGATGGATGATTGAAAATATTCAGGTTTCATAAAATGTGGGCAGTGAATTCGTAGCATTAAAGTTTAGAAAATACATATATTCCTTCCTTCCATTAGTACCTTGCCCGTAGGAACTAACTGAGAACCCATAAAGATCAGTATTTATATTGTGAGGTAGAAAAAGGCTTTCATCCTTTTTCATTTCGCGGCTAATAAACTACAAAATACTCTTTTTCTCTAAAACCTCAAGAGAACTTCGAAATGGAAAATATTTTAAACACTTTTTCATTCATTCTTTTATTGTAATAAAACTGATTTAAATGCAGCAACAACAAAAAAAAAACTTTGATAATTTAACTGCAAACATACGAAATACATCATAACAAATCAACTTGTACAAATATAAGAAATCAATGACTGCTTAAAGGGGTTTTCACTTTAAGATCAACATAACTGAAATTACTTTTAATTGCAAGTTGGTAAACTGAAAATACTTCTGGAAAATGCTCTATTTTCTGTTAAGAACATACTTACTTCAAATATGCAAATAGTGTATAAAACAAATAGTCTTTAAATATTTATTATACCTTTGTCCTCCATGGTTTCAAGACACACAGAAACTTAGTAAATACTTGAAGCATGATTCGCTTCAAGATTTCTTACTAATAGTAATACTATGAAAAATAACTGAAAAATCTCGCCGTAGTAAAGAGAAGTAATCTTAAGTTTTAGTTCTTCAGCTTCTATCCTACATGACATCCCACAGTTGTAATTCTACACATGAAACAGTACTTCTACAACAACAACTAACACAGAAAGTAAGAGATGACTTCTGGTTACGAGCACTTCCATAACCGAAAGCCGGGTTAATACAATGAGAAGTTAAACGAAGTTCCGTAAGTGGAATCATCCTTGTTTCGAATAATTATCTGGGTTTTAAACTTCGATATTATCGGATATATTAAAAATAATCATATTCGCAAAATACTTTATGTATCAGATTACTTATAAACTTCAATTCCAAAATCAAATGCTGATATTCTATTTTACTCGGAATTTTCTGTTCACTCAAGCAATAACTCATAATTTAGAATATTCGCTGAATTTGCATAATTAATTACTACACTGCAATTCAACTTTATTAATCTTTTAGCTAGTAAGTTAAATTAAACTTTCAAATTCAATATGAAACTAAAGTAGATTACTACAGGCGTAAAATGCATTAACATTGATAACTATGTATCTAATATAGAAAATTACGGACTCATATCCACACTCACCCATTTCAAACCAAGAACTCACCCATTGAATATCTCCTTTTAGCTTGTTTAATTTCTTCAACGTGCCATATCATTTTCTATTGCATAGTCTGGTAAACAGGATATCGTGTGAAATGAAAACACTGGATAGAATCTAAGGCAGTAGAAATGTTGATTTCAATGCCAAAAATAATTATTATAGCGCAACACAGATAATGAGTAGTTGGCAATTATCTTTATAAACGTAATACTAAAAGAGTACTGTTAGTATTAATATTAGTACATCTTTAAATAAGACATTTGCAACATATTTTCTATGCAGTTCCTTTCGTTGGATGAAAATGCTGTTCACACGCTATTGCCGTGAGAGTTTTGTTTTATGCAACCAGTCTCCCAAATACGTAATACTTGCACGTGTTTGTAAATTATTATTAATAATCTAAAAATGAAGATGATGTAAGAATTGTCGAGTTAACCAATTAACATATCGCCGATGTAAACATGATGTTAAAGATTTTTTGAAAATTTTAATATTACTTGCCAATTTGGAGATTTGCCTTAAAACCAACGGCCGTGCGTGGAACCAACGGATTCTTAGCCTGTCTTAGCTGCTACACGACCTTCGCACAATGATAAAAATTAATTATCTCGTCCAAACCTGTGTTTGACCTTCGCTGATTGTACGAAGTTCCAGTATTAGTTCTACGCACATGCCCAAAAGCTAGTTAGACACAATTCGGTTTATATTCGTTAGGATTTATGTATCTGCAGTGTTGTTAATATTATTGTTGATCGTATGCAGTGTTGGTCAGACGCCGTGTTGGTTGTATGTGGTGTTGATCCTACGCAGAGTTGTCTACTGGTGTATAGTTGGGACGATAGTTCTGTGCCGGTAAGGCTTTGATGCGTTGTCGTTCAGCTGCCAGCTAGTGAGCCAAAGATGCAGTCATTGCACAAAGTATTGCAAATTTGTCAGTGTTGAGGGAGGTTTTGGACGTTCACCTCATCGTGTGGTGTGTGGTGGTGGTGTTGTTTTTCATGCATAACACTCCACGCCCACCCTGCTTGTCTTCAAATCACAACTGAGCCGTTAAATCGTGTGATATATCTGTTTATTTTGCCCTTTTCTGCACAATCTAAACAGTCCCTCCTACGTGACCGGCACAGAAATATCGTCGCTACTATATGGCCTACATGTGGGTGTATAGGCAAAAGCACGGGACATACAAAGCGTTTCTGACAAAACAGCGGAGCGAGTTAGGGCGATATGCTGAAGATGACATGGCACTATTCCTATGGCCTAGTAGATCTTCCAACCTGGCGGTTTGTGATATTTTCCTTTGAGGACAAATAAAAGCAACTTTGGTTGAGCTCCAGGATCACAGTACATCTGCATTTACGACCGTTAGTAGGAGTGAACTAGACTACCACATGTCTGTCGTCTGAAGAAAAACATATTGAGCATTTGTGTATTTTTATTTTATACAGTCCTTCAATGTTAATGAATCATTTATAATTACCACACACACACACACACACACACACACACACATATATACATATATATATATATATATATATATATATATATATATATATATATATATATATAAATACCCGGAAATCAGACTGCAAGAATTTGTGCGATGACAAGTTTAAAGTAGATTCGATTGTTCAATTTTACATTATAACTAGTTTGTTTCCGTACTTCACCACAGAAAGTAATACCTTTAATATGGAAGATATTAAACGCATTAGTATAATTAGTAAATGAAACTCATTATTAGGTATTAAGATATAAGTTATTAATTAATAACATTATAGTTTTAAAACGAAGTAGAACGAAAAGTGAGGTATAGTTCTTCCAATGCCATGCTAAATTAAACTAAAAACGTTTCCCTGTTTTCAAATCGTTACATACTTGCGATCTCTTTCGAGTTAGCCGGAAGCGAGTAGTGTAGGTTTTAAAGAAAAAGCCTTACTTGGTACTGATGGCTAAGAAACAGTTAATCCGTTTATTAACTTTTAATTTATGGTAGGATTAACAAAAAGCTGAAGTAATTATTTCATTCTTGTCTTTAACATTCGGATCATAACAGTAATGGTACCGATGAACTAAATGCCGCGAGAAAGTTTATCGCGTATGACTAGAAAGTCTAACCTGATCTTTTGACCAAACTAATGACAGTGAACGTATTAATTATATAAGAATAAAGAAATGTTTTAAAACAAAAAAATAAATGTTTTTGACTCTGCCGGGATTCGAACCCGGGTTTCCTAGGCTGCAAGCCCACTTATCCATTAAACAACACTCCCAACTTACAAACAGCAATCTGGAAGTTTTATTTACACAGCACGTATTACGTCACAACTAACAACTGCCGTGAGCATTACTTTTATGTTTCCGTCCTCTCTCTTTCGTTTTGAGCTGAAGAGTGCATTTTCAAGTTGCAGTGACTCAGTCAATACATTTAGAAATATGAAACACGAATTTGTGTTCATATTTTGTAGTCCTAATCATTTCAGATTCGACCAGAAGTGCGTCAACCGCAACTGTAAGCTTATTTTCTCATATAGTTTCAGAATCTGCAACTCGGTTCTCTTTGTTTTTCATCTTTTGCGCTCAACTTCATTAACAAGTTTTAAATCTACGCTTTACAACCACTTCTTACATCAACACAACTAAGACAAGTTTCAATAGTACTCTCTCTAATCGTTAAATTTTATGCAGTAAATACTAGTATCGCTTTGACTGTCAGTATATATTTAATTGTAAGTCGATAATGTTTATATATATTCTCATGGTATTCATAGCATTGTATTTATATATATGTTCTCGTGTGTTTGTGTAAGTGCGCGCGCGTGTGTGTGTATGGGTTGTGCAATTTAGATTATCAATGGTATTTAGTGTAGATAATTTTTGTTATGTTTCCTCCCTTTTATTTTTTGCTTTATTTTGTTTGTAATTACGAACTTTGTTGTATTATAAATCTGTTTCATATTAGTGGTGTTTACCAAAACTGTCAATTACTCTCTGTATTCATGGTAGAGTAGTAGAAAAGGCCGTAAGGGCCTTAACTTTACCAAGGAAAACAAGGCGTAAATAAAATAAATTAAAATTAATAAATATTAGCTCAGTATCCAATGAACAGATGGTCCCTGCAGCAGAACTCAGGCGTAGGATCTAGACCTGGGAAAGGCCGAAATCTGAGCGGCAGCAGCGTTCCGCAACGCCATGGTATTGCATTGCATATTCTTTTCACTTTCTCGTGTATTCTCTGCGTATACGTTTAAAACATAACACACACTTCTAGTATACGAAATATACTTACAATTTAATGTTGGCTTCTCTTATCTAATAACCTTATGCGGTATGCTTATTCTTATAACAATGAAATTATAAACACTACATTTGGTAATAAAGTACCGTACCTATTCTTGATTTTCAGTTATTTTATAATAAAGTTCTACTGCCGAAAAACGCATTTGAATGAGCCTTTATTGCAGGGCGAAGATCAGCATATGCTGCTCTTCGTCGCCCTGCAAAACAATACGTGATGTCTTTGACAAATCAAACACGTTACTTCTACCGTACACGCAATTAATTACTTTTTTCTTGTGCTTTTGTCTGTTGGCATTTAACTCTGGAACTAATTAAACTATTCAACTACAATTTTCACTAAAAGAAAACAAGATGACTATCCAATAGGGAGAATCAGTCTTATGATCGCTCAGCGCGTGGCACCCAGGTTCCTATAAACATAATTATCTGAAATTGAGCTGTACGTTAAGTAACATCATCGGAAAACTTTTGAGTTCCTTGATTAATTGTATAAGTTTAGTCTTATACTTGGAAGTGGACCCGACTGGTTGAAGAATCACAACTACTACCCTGTGTTCTCGGGCTCCGATCTACGATTGTCTACACTTGATACATCGAGTACCTTGTTAGTTCGTTTTTCCGTATATTGATGAAAAACACAAAGGGAAATTCTACGGATCAGTAAAGTTCAATAGGAAAAATGATGGCCTGCAGGATACTTGTGATGTGTCATTTCGACGGGACTGCCAGGAGGACAGTTTGCGCTTTAATCATTGTGTTTACATCTTTATATAAGTTGTTATTCAAATACAAAGTTATGAACTACATGTATGCTTAAAACTGTGGATTCTTATCCACTATCGTATGTAATTCCATTTATACACGACAATTATGTAAATAATATCAAGTGTCAACGTCCATGCGTTGAGGCAATGGTCCTCTGAATCTTAGCAACACAGTAAATGCGTATGTCTTAAATATTAGCATACTGAGGTACTCAGTTCGAGAGGATCTTGATTTGCTTGCATGATCCTCTTCAAAATTATGAATTTCATAGGTACGGAAGTGCGTATGAAATTCGAAGTTTGTATAATCACATATCTGTTCACATCCACTACATAAACCAGATGTAGCACCATCACCTTTCATTATAAATACGCACTTACTTGAAGAAAAAAAGATAAATATGCTTCTTCCAATACCATTTGTAAATACAAAAAAAAAATACTGCACTATATATTGCTAAATATTTTCACCGTAAGAAAAAAGACGACAATACTAACACCGCACTCTGTTCTTCACTGCTTCATACAGTAGTCAATTCACTGCACCTGTCGTTGGAGGGAGGGATCCAGGGAGAGTGATACTCTGTCGTTGTAAAAAGGTTGTCCTCGTGTAGGCTGGTCATGTTGAGAAGTATATCTGCGAAATGTATTCCTGGTATCTTTCACCAAAGCAAGATGAGATAGATGCATATCTTCTTAAAAGGAAATAATTATCCAATTCTGGAACTTAATATTAAGCGCTTTGCTTATAAGATCGTGGACCAAAGTTGTCTGAGAAATGTCGGCCAGGGAAAAAAGCAGTGGCTGTTCTATAGATACTTATGGAAGATTAGTATCCAAAATGTCAATAGAAATTTCTTTCTCTTGGACAGAGGAAAATATTGAAATGGAAGAAGGTGGCAAGGTTTCTAAAGAATCGGTTTGAGGCATGCAATGTTTATTACTATGTAACGAAATGGTTATAAATGTTTTATACAAATCGGAGCTAGAATCAATGGAATTAGTAGAAAGAATTTCATATGTATGATAATCTGTAGACGACTTAGGTAAAGAAGTAGGGTTATAAAAGTATATAATAGGTACTATCCATAGTGGTTCATGCGCAGCTTGAGATCTGGCTTTCGTGCTGGTTTAATAATTTGCATAATTTAATGAATAAAATACTAAAACAGCGAGAATAATACAAGCCAAGCAAATAGCTAGTGTCATCAAAGCTATCTTCGACATCTTTCTCTGAAAACGAGAAAAGAAAGAAAACTCAATGACTATCGGTCAGTTGTTGAAGTTCTAATGCTCTAATTCTTCTAAGCAAAATATAAAAAGTACAACCTAAGGCTGTTGCTAATAACAAAAATAAGACTACAGTAATTACTTTAATTAATAAATGAGTGTAAGAAAAGTGAAACTCCAAATAATCAATATGTTTATTCTGGATCTTTATAGAATACAACTGTTGTATTAATTTATCTAATCACTTGATTGTCGAGTTTTCTATTAAAAGAAGTAAAATTTCTATGTTATTCATATGTAAGTGGTGTGTTGCAGTTCGAATTTGAATTTTGGAAGGGAGGATCAGATCCTTGAAAGTAATGTGATCGAATTCATTATAGCGAAAAAATATCGAACTATTATTAGTATTGTTGTATGGTTTGCTGTGTGAGATACGTGACTCAGATTTATGTCCTATGAAATGGAACCAAGGAAGAAATCAAAATCCCCAGCATCAGTGTACTTACATATATATATTTAGTATTTGAGTCAAAAGTGTGCAACTGACATGAAATAAAAGTGTTATTATAAATAATTTCAGTCAAATATTCATGTGGACTTATGAGAGTTACGAAAACTGTGAGGTTTGCAAATACAAAGAAAGCTTTCGAACAAACAAAATTATTGTTCGACCTCTGAACTCATTACCTGAGGTAAATACAAATTTGTGTAAGGAAAGGAATGTCTACGGTTTGTCGTAGAGAAAACCTAAATTTACCACTTCTAGCAATGTAGCTCTTGATGTGGGTTTAATTATCGGAATTTGTATTAAAATATCCAATTTTTTTGTGAAGAAATTAAAAGAAACTAAAAACGTTTTGGATACAGTATACAAAAGGCCTAAGTCATATTTGTAAATGGTATCTTTAAGGAGTTCGTGATGACCTGGGTCTCTGATAATATTTGCGGAGAAAGTTTATTCATAGAAACATGAGTCATAAAATGTTTAATTTCGCTTTGTGCTAAATAGTGCCCATATAATGCAGTCAACTTGCTAGACTCTAGGGCCAATCCGCAGAAGCTTTGAAGTATATGAGTTCCAAGTGAATGCATGCTTCACTTGTTGAACAACGTTCTTAACTATTTTAATTTCTTGGCTAAAATTATCACATATATTATTGATTTCATTAGTAAGAAGATTTTCATGTTTTCTAAGCTGTTCGACAGGAGATGCCAGATGTTTTTTAAACGTATTTGCCAAAAACAACCCAAAAGATTCTATACCTAATCAAAACTAAGAAAGTTTCATTTAGAGCGTGTACTGTTAACACAAGAGATCGTTTCAGTAGCCGAAATCTTAAAATGGCAGGGAATAGTATCCTCTATATTTCGAAAAAAAGAAAATATTTCTCACAATTCTTTATCTCTTTGCGGATCTCGCTCCGTTCCACGCATTTCTGCTTAGATGGGTAATCGTTTGAAGATTCAAATTGGAACGAACTGCGATGTACACACCAGTGTGGGAATTTACTGCCAAGCCCTTGTTTGTCAAAGGTCGCTTCTATTTTTGAAAGTATAATTTCATGATACTGATTGGCTGTGAATGCTGTCGATGATACTGGTGATCATTCACCCAAATTTATGAATACGGTTAATAATGCATGTCTTTACTCTAAAAGAAAAACAAAAGAATAGGTCTCAGTATTGCAAAATATATATATAAAAAGAAAGCTAAACTTTAAGCTATGTAACCACTAGTAATGACTAACCATAATGAATATTTTTAACACTGCTAATTTATCTCGCTTACTGACTATTATCATCCAGTACAATAAAACATACACGTTTATTATAAAAATAGTACAAATATATCTGCCGACGTGTGAGACATCAGCTTGTAATCTATGTTAATCTCATGGTATTGTATTTCACCCTTGAAGAGTAATGCTGATCTGTAAGCGACAGTAGTAGTTCTACACGTATTATGAATGCGGTTTGGTAATCATATAAGGAGAATTTCGAGAATTCAGAGAATCATACCAGTGTGATGATAATGAGAAATTTGTTACCTCAAGAATCTGAAAATCAGGCTAAAGCGTATTTACGTCATGTGTTAATAACAAAAGACGTAAAATGTGACATTAAAAGCAGCATTAAGCTTCTTTTTCTAATAAATCCGTGACCAGATAAGCGAGTACGTTGAAACTCACCTGGATATACCTAGGATAGAAATAGTTTGTGATTGAAATAGGCTTGCTTCGGATCTACATCAATTTAAGTAGTTGGACCCTTCACGCCCAGGTATACACTGGATAAAGTGACACAACTATTGTTTAGCCCCGGTTGATCATATCCTGGATCCGCGACTGTAGCCACATCCTTGCCAAATTTGGCCTCAGTGTATAGTTTTCTACATTTGAGCTTGCGGTTCCTGGAGGTATGCAAACACAATTATTATTTGTGTATCAGTTATTTGTTACTTTTCGACCACTTTCATTTTGAAAATTGAAGCTTAGATCTATCGCTTCCTAATTTTCATTTCATGGCTAACAGTAAACGCTTATATCTTTCCCGAAATTAATTTTACAGTGAAACAATAAAAATTCTGAACATGTATTTTTGTATTAATCTTTTCACTTCAAAACAACAAATGGCCTTTTGTTGGCACCCTCTAACCAGTAGTTGCCTCTCCCCTTCATGCTCAGATATTAGCATTTACGTTCATTATACGTTTTCGAGACCTGAAGACATGTACCAGTTACTGGCACTGCTGAACCCAGTAGTTGGCATCCCTATCAAATATTTGTTCCTGTGAAACAACCTCCTACGTGAAAATAGTAGCGATGGTTTTTTGTCTTAAAGGTTAGAATGACTGTTAGAAATCTGAAAATTTTTATTTAAAAAATATTAATTATTTACCCCATGAAAAATAAATGAGCACTGCGGAGAAATGGCATACTTGTTATTTGAACATCAGTAATAACCAGTTTCATAAGTTGCATAATGATACTTGCTAAAGAACCTTTAAACACCCTTCTAGTTGTTTAGAAGGAAACCCCCTATAATAATTACGTTGTAGCAAGAAATAACTAGAAACAATGAAAGTACATTCTTTAGCTTATCTGCTTAGATTTTGGTAGGTTTAATCTTCGGAACGCCTAGATCGTGTCAAAATGACCCATCAAGTTAAAATACTTTTTGCCCATTAGTCATCAATACATGGAAGAGTGAAATTCTGTGTATTCTTCAAATATGTGTCCAGAAATCTTTTGGGAGAAAAATGACGTTAAACTCATCTATTTAATATGTAATAATTTGAAGGACAGTAAGCGTCAATTAGACCCAATCTTGGCGTTTTGTGTAACGATTTTTAAATTTCATAAATAACAAATTGGTGTCTGTTCTAATGATCACACGTCTTGTTGCAAACGACCAACACTTTATAATTAATCAATCAAGGAGCGAAGAAACGCGGAAGATGCTGCTTGTGTAGTGGTGAAAACAACAAATACTCCGTAAAGTGTCATCAATGTAAACGCCTAATTTGCAAGGATCAGAGTACAACCGTTAAATTGTGCTTTACATCTGAGAGTGAGACAGTAAGAAAGTTCGATTCTGGTAGGTTTAGTACTTTATAGGTTTTAAAAAAAATAAACTCATGGTACCTTTATTTTTGTGCAGCCATGCAAAAGGTTACAAGGTTACTATAATGATGTATTAGTTTATTCTGTATTTTTCATTTTTCTGTAGTATTTATTTAAAAAATGAAACACACTAAATAAATACAATACAATGAATAAACTCATACACTAAAATACCTTGATTTTGAACAAGTACTTTATTTGATACGAGAAATATACATGCGTCGAAAATCTTGGCATTCCGTGGGATGAAATTGATATGGGTACATCAAGACTTACTTTGTGGATTGTTTTAGATGTATGGCAGAAATACATTTTCTTTTAAACAGTAAATGGACTCTTTAGATATTTTATGTGTACATTGTTGGTCTATAAAATGGAAATCTCATCTACTGATTCTTTCAACATCTAGATGTTGAAAACAAGATTGTTGATGGAGATGTTCGTGGTGCGGTTCGCTTACTTACCTCCGACGACATAATAGTTGCACCAGACGCCAATATTTTGAAAGATTTAAAGAAAAAAACATCCACCTCCATCTAATTCTTTCATTTTGTCGGATCCTTCTGCTTCTTTAATGTCTCGAGTGTCTGCCTCCGAACTCTTCAAAGCTATCAACTCTTTCCCTTCAGGATCCGCAGGTGGATTGCATGGTCTTCGTCCTTCGATTCTTAAAGATCTTTTGATGTGTAATGATGTTGACTTAAAACGAATTAAATCGCGATGCCATGTTGAAGATGATTCAAAAAGATTTCCCGTTCATTTATCATTATGTTTATCAGCGTTTTCTCATCCTAGTGATCTCTTTCTAGGTGATGACATCATTGTATCTCAACGTGGAGTCCAACAGGGTGATCCCCTCGGTCCTGCTCTTTTTACAATTACACTACAATCTATTGTCAATTCTATAACAACCGAATTGAACTTATGGTATTTAGATGATGGCACTATCGCGGACGATCCAGACCTAGTTCTTTCTACCTTACTTAACATTCGGGATGCATCTTCAGAAATTGGCTTACATCTGAATTTTTCAAAGTGCGAAGTTAGTCTTCTAAATGTTCAGCAAGACCAGAACGATGCTCTTTATTCAAGATTCATGGACGTGGCTCCTGGAATACGATTTATGACTTCTGCTTCAGCATATCTACTTGGCTCCGCCATCTGTACCGAAGCTCTTCGCAGTCTACTGATTGAGAAGATATCTAAACTTGAACTTTTCTTTTCCCGCTTACCTTTGATTTCAGCACATTCAGCATTCTATCTACTTCGTGCATCTTTTTCCATCCCCGGTTAATGTACTTTCTACGTTGTTATCCTTCTTGGTGGGAAGAGTCATTGTTACAGAGTTACGATTGTGTTTTACAGGCAGGTCTCGAATCGATCCTTTATTGTTCTTTGAATGGCAAGGCTTGGTTACAGGCTACTCTGCCCGTTCGGTCAGGTGGTCTTGGCATTCGTCGGGCCATTGATTTGGCGATTACGTCCTTTTTAGTGTCTTTCTATTGCTCTCGTCGTCTAGTTGAGTCTATCCTTCCACTCGGCCTTTGCCTTGTCCCGGACGCCTCTATTCAAGATTAAGCAAAATGGTCTACGTTAAATGGATTAAATTCCCCTCTTTTGCATGTCAATAGCTCTCAGTCATCTTGGGACGATCCTATCATCAAACGTACACAATCGCAGTTACTACAATCCGCTACATGTCTTGAAGATCAAGCCCGGCTACTAGCAGCGTATTCACCTGAGTCAGGTGCTTGGCTCCAAGCTTTGCCTTCTCCTCTTCTTGAGCTACATCTTTCGAATGAAAGCTTCCGTGTTGCTGTTGCCTTACGTTTAGGAGCAGACGCCTGTGTACCTCACCGCTGTCCAGTCTGTGGACCATTCGTGGATAAACGGGGCCTTCATGGTCTCTCCTGTGTCAAGAGTACAGGTAGACACACGCGTCATTCTAGTGTCAATGATGTCATCCTCAAAGCTCTAGTTTCTGCTAATGTACCATCGGTACGAGAACCATCTGGCTGTAGCCGCTCTATTCTTGGTACGTTGCCTCCTGGCAAGGCATTAGATGAGATTTTCCTTCTTTAAAGTTGTTTTTTAAAATTTTATTAAAAAATTATATTGTAAATGATTAGAATTTAACTTGATATATATATATATATATTTGTATTCCGATGTTTATAATTATAAAATAATAACTTGTGAAATGGAAATTAAGATTTTAATATTTGAAAGTTTAAATCTATTGTTGATGCTATTTTAAAGGGAATTTAATTAAATATAATTTTTTTATAATGGACAGATGTGAATAAATAAACATATGTGAATAATTGTATGGCGTCAAGTATGTGAGCAAATATGAGTAAACTATGAGAATCGGAAACTTATTGTTTAATTTATTGTATATTGAACTGGAAGAATGTGGCGGATATTTTGCTAAATTCAAGCTATAGAAGATAGCTGTACATTGTTTGGTTCGGCATAGAACAGATCTGTATATTGTTTGGTTCGGCATAAAAGTCAGCGAGATTATTTATATTGTATATAGATTATTGCTAAATAATTAAATATGTATCAATTTGAAGTATGAAATGTTCTATATCGAAATACAATGAAAGAAAGTAAATTATCTCAAAGTTACTGACGATTGTAAGAGAATAGTATTGAAAGCTAACAAGTAGGAATTTGGGAAGCTTAATAGAAGTTTAAGATGATAAAATTTCAAATTTAACTTACCTAGTTTTCTTTCAGATCATATTTGACATAGATGTTTGCTAGAGAAATTCATTACTCTAGAATACAAACATTAAAATTGGGAGTGGCCTCACCTGAAGTGCATTAAGCCAGGGTTTTGCAAGATAAGACACCCTAATTCATATTGGTGCAGAACTATATCATTGGTGTGGATACCTATAATAAGACCCTAAGATCCTTAGAGTAAATGCTCATCGTCGGGTAGAAATAACAATATTTTATTATTATAGCAGAACGAATATATATTCATATTATTACAAAATTAACTTGACGTTCCGAGGGTTAAATTTGTAACTTCACGAAGCCTTCTTGAAATTAACAAATTAACCACGACCAATAAAAATTATGTATTTCGTCTGCAGAAGTCGTCAAAGAAACAAAAAGCAACGTGCCCGGAACTATATCAGTTTCGCCAAATTATTTTTGATCTGATTTTTTAAGGATGATCTCGGCAGTGCCAATTACCGGGACATTTATTATATGCCGTTGTTGTTTTGTAGAAGAATTGGCAACTGATAACGCAACATTATGTTGCAAAAAAAATCTGAAAGAGCGTACTCACATAAAAAAAATCTGAGCTGAGCTCTGGTTTTGCGAAGAATGATACAGTGTATTTACCTTCGAGATATAGATATTAGAACTTCATTCTCTAAATTGTTTGTTACAAGATTTGATAGTTTGGGGTCTTTGACCTGTTTTTGTCAGGGAACCACAATGGCTTGTCTGTATAATAGTAATAAGGGACCAAATTACTTCTTGTGTTTTAAATTATGTTGTTTTAGATCCAATATTGAATATATTTACTAATTTTGGATTTGTTTCGGGCCAATCAAAATTCGCTACACGGATCGCATCTGGCCCGTAGGCCGTAGATTGGAGACTTCTCCTTTAGTGGATAAATTCCCATAGCTAAGCACTTAGTCCAATAATATAAGTTGTTTTGGAATTAAAAGAAATTATAATGGATGCAGATTTACATGAACTATTTCACTAACACACTAATAGTGTCGTCTTATATATTAGAGTTCTTTAATCTGTTGGCGATGGAAATGGTTCCTGAATCATGTAGTGCTGATAGATACACAAATAATGTGAATTCCACTGTACACATTTTAGTTTTCCGGGTTCATCATAACTATTCTCCTTACAGATATATCCCTACGTACTGTAACATAAACTGGCAAATTATCTGAAGAACTAGTTTCGAGAATGTGATTCTAACTCTTGCAAATTAATAGGGACATCTCACAACCTAACACAGACCAAATACGAAACATTATTTCTTGAATACAATTATTTATTTATTTTTACGATTTAACGTTTCCTAATTACACTACCTTTATTTCCGATGTTCACTATCTGTTCACATTCCACAGAATGAACAAGTAAGTTGCAAAATTTTACACAACACACACACACACACACACACACACACACACACACACACACACACACACACACACACACAGAGAGAGAGAGAGAGAGAGAGAGAGAGAGAGAGAGAGAGAGAGAGAGAGGGAGGGGGGGGGGGGGCGCTCAGAATGTAACTGTTATTTTTCTTCCATTGAATACTTTTCGTACTCACTTCCATCTAGACGGTCAAATCTCATTCAGTGGAGTAGTTCGGACTCGGTTTCCAGTTTACCCAAAACTCTGTCCCGTTCTGAAGAGCTCAGAAATCAATTTAGGAGATAATGAAACTCAGGAATCACTTCAATTTTCTGTTGATCTTTAATATAAGATTAACAGTATTTTCATTTCTGTGTCTACAGTGCATCACAAGGTTTCTCTCTACCGAGTAACTAAAGAAGCAGGTAGCTCGTTAGCCATTAACTGGATCGTATTATTTTCCTCGTCATACTTTTAATTTAAACATAATTATTATTCGTAGTGCTAATTTATGTGGGCAGTTATCACAATCATCACCTTAATTGTTTTGTTGTTGTGTTTTTTTAACATAAGATCCAGCAGTAAACAAAACTAAGGCATAGCTTACGCGTCATCGTTATGTTTTAAATAATTACCCTTGGTACTTTTGACTAATGACTTGTGAATTGTGTTCTTGCAAGTATAAAGTGTTTGAGCTTGTCCTTGAAGGCTGAAAGAAGAGTCGTGTTAGACGTAATCAACTTATCATTTGAATATATCTTTGATCTTACAAAACTTGTCAACACATTTCTATGCGAACATTGTTCTTGATAATCTCTACGAATGCTTCTGACTTAAGTCTAGTGATCCTTTAGGGTACAGTTTTTATGTTTTTCCTTTCTGTCTACAACAGTAGGCATTTACCCGATACTAGTCAGTATTAAACGATTTGAGCTCTGAATGTGAACCGGAAGTATTCATTTCCTTGTATAAGCTACTCTTAGTTTAACCTTACTTATACGGTAACTGAACAAGTTGTTCTGTACACATTTATGTATGTATGTATCAACATGTTAAACACGACTCAAAGTCATATCTTAACGGTCTAAAGGTCTAATCGCGTAGATACATTGAAAGGTGCAATCCTAGCTACTATATGTCAGCCATATGTGCCACTTTTCATATTTGAAAATGTCCTTTGAAACTGCTAATAGCCATAATTTTGATACATGTATAGTTTCGAAGCTAGAAGGATCTACATTCTACAAGTATTACAGAAGTATAAAAATGACACACTATCTCGACAATTAACGATATATGACGTATCAGTTTTACAATACCTAATGAAAGCTGTATTTGATTGAAGTTTATGATTGAAGATCATAGCTTATGTATGGCATCCATCTGTCATACCTCTTTTGAAAATAAAAGCTGAAGAATATTTGCGTGAACATCAGTACAGTTTATGGGTAATTGCACAATTGGCCACTAGATGGGGCCTAATACCTTTGTTAAATACAGTTATGTGTAGTCATTCAGACACTACATTTGTTGAAGAGAAAACCAGAGAAGAACATAGAGAAAATAAAAGTAAAACCGCAATGATCATAATTAAGAATATGTGTATATTTGTACAAAAGTAACACGTAAACATGGCCAGGCACAGACGTTTATGGAACGGGTCATATAGTATACTAGCGACTTGGCACATTAGGTCAGACAGCAGCGTTGGGACTTACAGGAGTAGGACCTGTTATTAAGCACTCCACGGTACTAAAGCTGGAAATTGAGATTTAGGCGTTGTCGTGACTTGACATATGATCTAGCGACTCCCAAAACATAAATAAAGATTAATCATCTGCGTTAGATTAGGGTCAGGCGCGTTTTTCGTAGGAATCTTAATTAAATAAGTATCTAAAAAACGGTCGGCCGTTTTAAGAGCCATTCGGTTCCCGCCATTTTCTTAACTTTTATCCCATACATATCCTCACTGTATTCTTCCTATCCTTACTTACCATGGGCAGAAACAAAAGGACAAGAAGCCAAAGCAGAGAGAGCAGCGAATCTCCGAACAAAGAAGAATATACATCAGAGCATGACAGCAACAAAGAAGTAGGACCAAAACAGAAAAACTTCACTAGAGCTGATTTTCTCAAGAAAAATCTCCCACTCCAAGAAACTCCAAGAAGAAAGAAAAGAGATGAAAATGAATGCGGTAAAGGATCCTTACAGCAACTACGAGAAGAAGAAGAGGATGTTGAAAGCCCAATTAACAAGAATTCTTCCTCTCCAAACAATGCAGTACAAGAGAAAAATCCTCATACACCTCTTACCTCTCCAAAAGTACCTATTGACAATAATTCTAAAAAAGTTACAAATGAGCAACCTTCAAGCAACTTTTCTCGTAAAACCAACTGCAACCGTTCCCCTAAAGTAAATAATCCTGTAATTCGTTCAAGCCCATATTCTCCTAAATACGCAAATAAATATAATGATCCACGTACGGACATCTATAATACGATAAATGTAGAGGAGACGGAACCAGTCACCGACCCATGCAGGAATGATGAAACGGCTAACTCATCTTTAACTGAGGAGGTGGCTAGTGTTGAATTCACGATTGTTATCAAAGGGATCAAGTCTGATCTGCAGAATCCGCTGAATTTCTATAAATTAGTGAAAAAGCGATTACCGGATTTAAACATGATTGCCTATCCCACTTTAAAACAAACAGGGCTTAAATTAGTATTCGAAAATAAGAAAAGCAAAGACAGTTTTATCAAATTATTTAAAGATAAAGACTTCGGACCTTCAGCCACCATGGATAAAACAAACGGAAGATTGAAAATTCCACAGAAAGCAAACACTATCACAACGTTCACTTGTGTGGTTAGAGGAGTAAATACTAATATCAAGATTGAAGATTTAAAACATCACCTTATAAAAGATAGGAATGTGCCTCTTACCAATATTACTCGTATCAGGAATGACAAAGGCCCCACAACAATGATCAGACTATTCACTAAAAATCCTGATTTAGTAAGCTTTTTAATTACAAATGGATTGACAATAGGATATACCAGACATAGGGTAGAAGAATCTATCTCTACGGGCAGGCCAATTCCATGTTACACTTGTTACCAGTATCACAGACAGTTTCCATGCAAGAATGATCCTTCTTGTTTTAAATGTGGCAATAAACATCTTAGTTATTCATGTAAAAAACCGGTAGATAAAAATTACTGTGCTACGTGCAAAATCGGGGGTCATCGTGCGGGGGCTTCCAGTTGTCCAGGAAGGCCGAATAATAAACGGGACTGCCTTCCTCAGAAGATTTTTAGGGCTAATTCGAATACTTCATATCAGCCGGGGCGTCAGAGTCAGGATGAAGTACTATCAAATTCAAATGAAACAAATAAAAAACCAGAAATGACACTGAACAGCAGACAGAAGGTCACATCTACAACACATTGAATGACTTTCAAAGTAAAATAATTAAATGGACTTCCACGATTCTTACCTTAGGAATCCCGCAAAACAAAGAATCTTTAGAGAAGATTTCCAGAGCTATTAACGTAGCGACTGAAGAGATTTTTCAATACAGACTAAATCTACTTCAATCTATGGACGGTCATCTGTTCGTGGGGCAACAGCCGTTTATCAAATATAAAAAAAAAATAACTCAAAAAAGTAAATATTCAAATGTAATCTCAAAATCAATTTACTTAACTAAATGCTTTTACAGGGAACGTCTGATACAAATTAACAAACAAAACTGTTTTAGCTCTTATTAACTACCTGGACGCATTCGGCATTCAATATGGAAAAGAAGGCGGTCAAATTTAAATACAGAAAACAAAAATAATTGATTGAATTAGAAACATATTTAACCTTCTTCAAATTCGTTTAAATTAATCCAACCTAAAACACAGACCTTTTACCATTTGGCTCTTACATCTTAATATCTAATCCTGTGCAATTTAAATTTAAATTCACGTGCTCTTTTGAAAACCTAAACTAAATTATTTTATTAGCTATCAAATCAACATTGTGTCTTTGAGGATATCCGATTCTTTTAGTCATACAAAACAGTATTTAAATTCCAACACATTCGTATGAAATTCAAAAGGACGAAAGTGGCTTAAAATAGCCAGAAGTCCCGTCATGGTGACCCCTTTCAGTGGGCCCATGCCAAAAGTGGCCCTGCGGGCCCATTACTTTACTGGCGTTAGGTCAGAGGGAATATTTTGATGAAATTTTATTGAAATCCTGTAAACAACTACCACCTTTGACATCATTCAGCTGGTTTGTATCAACGCTTCCTTAAGTTGCTAAAAAGCTCTTGGGAAAGGCATTCAGCTCCAACAAGAACGCTTCGGTTATCTGTCGCGCCCAAACACTTGTGCTTTGAATGTTTGGGCCATGCTAGCTACTTGTAGGAGCAGCGAGATCGTGTATATTGTGCGACGTGCCGTCCGAAGGAAAAGTAAGCAGTCGTTGAGTGAGATGTATTTTCTACATGTACCTGATACCGCCATCTAGGCGAGAGTGCTCGTGTCATGGTCAGTCTTGCTCAGCGTTCTCATCGTTAGCCTACTGCTAAACGTTGATGGTCATCAAAAATAAACCTTTGCCATATTAACAGAGTAGGAGTGATACAGCCAAGAACGTGGGACTGATGCGATACCTTTTATGTTACTGATGTGTTACTCAGCATTACAAGACAGTGTACAAATTACAACGCTCATCCAGTTAGTGACAGATTCAAGTTGAGGTGTACAAAGCCCATCGATTTCATTAATCTATACATCGTAAATGAGTTCCATGTTGTAGAACTGATCTCAGTCAAACATAATTAGTCATTTTAAATGAGTGTTCACACAAGTAAAGCAAGGCACAAACTGTTCACGTTTTCTACCAAACATTGATTAAAAACTAAATATAGTGAGTTGTGAAGTTTTTCGTATTTACAAGTACATAATTCTCTATGAACAGTATCTTTATACCTTAGCCTTCATTTAAGATTTCGTCGTTGCCAAAGACATTACTGTGTTTCATCTATCGAAAATAATAGATTACGTCTTCAGTATACATATATCTATATATATAATTCAGTCATATTCAGTCCATTAGTGGATGAGGCCTCTCCCGGAGGGAGGAGGTGGTCTACTGCTCCCACGCTGACCAGACGTGTTGGGAGAGGATAGCCGAAGCTCTCAACTGTGAACATTACCTCGTTATTCAGGTAGCTCCCCAATTGGCCTCACGACGCTGGGTGGACGCCGCACAGGCAACACAATCTGGAGTACTGCAACGGTCACCCGTCCAAGCACTGACCAGACCCAGAGCTGCTTGACTTCGGTGATCTTACGGTAGACCAGCTCGGCTAGGGCGTTGCTGTATCCTATATATATATATATCATATATTGGATACAGTAATAACTGCACATTAACCAATTCTTCTCAAACCATTGTGAATGTTGAAGGAACAGTCGGCGTATAGAATCATCCTTTAAAATATAACTCTTTTAAGTAGAACTCTTGAGGGATTGATTATGCTATCGTACTTAACTTCGTAGTAAAGATAAAATACTTATTTTACGAAATACTTGAGGAAATTGCACATACAGGTGAAAAGCCTTACGCTTTTTATATTAATCGTCCACATATGTATACATATGCGCATATTCGTACACACATTCGAAACCTAGTTCATTTTTCATCTATATGTGTCACGTGAGAAGTTTACTTGAACAAATCATAACGTTGAATGAGTGATTAACAGTGATCGTGACTAAGTTTGATAATCACAGTGAGATAAATAGTCTTCGTGTGAAAGGTTTATTGGGGATGATACGATTGTCTTGTTCAACATTTATTTATTTATTTATTTATTTATTTATTTATTGAACACAACAGGTTAATAGCCTAATTGTGATGTTCAACATACACATATGACATTTTCTACATACACACATACGTATTACATACATATTTGGAGCTGCATGGTAACATATTCTTAATAAAATATTCATTATTTTATACAAGAATGGAATTCTCTCATATTTACGTTAAATATATCAATCTTAGGATATTCTTTAAGTATACAATGATATAATGAGCACATTCTCCTAATAGGCGATATGTCCATTGCTTTAGTTCTTTGGGCCGAAAGGTTAAAGACAGCATTACGCGGTCGAGTTGCTCTATGCGGTACATACAGCCCTAATTCAGATAATAAGCTTTCTGAGTCGATTTTACTGTGTAGGAAAGTTAAGAGAAAATTAACCCTTCTGTTTTCAAGAGATTGTAACCAGTACTTGTTTACCAGGTCTAAGTACTTTCCAAATTTAGGATTTATTCCAGTTTCTTTGTATGCCAAAAATCGTACAAATTTAGACTGTATAATTTCAATTTGCCGAGAGTTCTTCTGTGTATTAGGATCCCATATTATTGCTGCGTATTCTAACTTTGACCTAACATACGCTGTATATCAAGTTTTTAAGACATCAATATTCGAGAAATCGCTAGTTAACCTCATTACAAACTCGAGGTTCCTGTAAGCTTCGCTAACATAGTTATTATTAGTAGCAACTAAGTTCAATTTTTTTTCCTTTTAGACATTTTTTCTTCGCTCAGTGTATGATCGTTGTTTGATTGATGTCCATAACTAATCATCATATTCATGTTGAAAGCATCTATAATGCATCTTTCACCAAGTGTACTAAAATCTACACCTGTCTATGTTCTATAATAAAAAAATCTTGCATCTCATACAGCCTCAATCTACAATTAATTTATGCTGACGTCTTTATACCAAGCCCCTAATAACGCCTGACAAGAGCATCTGGGATCTTCATCCACTTCAGTGGTATCTTCAATGCAAGAATTTTTTTTCAGATCGGCGCGCAGGGCTGGGCAGCCATTTTGGCAACTTCCGGAGCACACTTGGAAACACTTCCGGTACGGCACAGAACTTTTGCCTAAAAAAAAGTACTTTTGAGTAAACAGTACTTTTGCGTATGCCCACCGCTAACAGGGGGCTGCGCCCCCCCGCGGCTAACGCCGCCCAGCTCCCTTCGGACGCACCCTCCCCCCCTTGCACACCTCGCTATCGCTCGGTGTGCATCCTGCCCTGGTGGGTTTATATACATCCTAGCTTTTAGTGGCATCTTTTAAAATTGTAAATCACAACTTTTATTAAATTTATTTTTGTGTATTTACATATAAAACGAAAAAACTTTAATTTTCTTTTTAAAAAAAAATGTGAAAAGTCGACGCCAGGGTTTGAACCTTGGACCCTTAGATTAGCTTTCTAACGTCTTGACCACAAGACCAAACTGTAGCTGCCGGGTTAAGCGCTTCTCGCTGTTATTTATCGTTCAGGATAAGCGAGAGTGGGCTATTCCTACAGGAAGTGTTTTCAAGTGTGCTCCGGAATTTGCCAAAATGGCTGCCCAGCCCTGCGCGTCGAGCTGATAAAAAAATCTTGCATCTTCAATAGGTAAATCCGAAGTCTCAATCAAGCCCAACTAGGAAATAGTCTTTGTAACGGGGAACAACAAAAAACGTTACAAGCATTTTTCTGCTTCTTCACTTAATAACCTCAATTTCTTGAAGGTGAGACTGTTTGCATGACTCTTTTATGCGACAGTCTTTCAGTCGTAAACTTTGCTCAAGTTCAATCCTTTAATACACCTTTGATTATGATTGCTAAGGGTCACACATTTTGTATTGCTTGCCAAGATATTTTTGGCGATACCTGACATTTCCATGCCTCTAACCAGGAAATATTTGAGAGTTCTTCAAACAGGCATTTTTTCTTGTTCAACCAGAGTTTGACAACTTTTTGAACACCATCTATATAAAATTGATCATAATAGTGTGAACAACTTAGAAATAGGCTATATATTTTCATTAATATTATATTAATAATTTTTTTTATCAGTATTTGTCTTTGCTTCAGTTGCTATCTTTTATGGAATAGACTCACGCCTTTCTTCTACGAATGGTTTCGCCAACATCACTAGTTTGAAGAAGAAAGAGCCAGATTAAAGCTACACTATTTGAAACAGCCGAAACCAATTTTAAAGACTGTGTTACACACCATCTACAAGCATCTACGTATATTCCATTCGTACCACCAAGACATAATAACGAGCCTAGTTTGCTCGTAAATTATCTTCCTGGGAAGCATCTCTTGTTATCTGGGTAAATCAGTGTAAACTGACCTGGTTCCTCAAGTTTAGAGCCTCATGTTTCAGATCTTCGTCATATTCAAGAGTAGCCAGTTAGATACTTTATCCTACCCCCTTCCCAAGGATAGAAATATAACAAGCTTTTAGGATATTAGTCCAGGATTGCTTATTTAATATTGATGAGAGGAAGAAAAGGTCTTCCACGGTTGGATTGAGCAAAGAAACCAGACTATATTAGGGAAACAAGAAATGTATTTTCTAACAGCTAGCTCCACATGAGCTATTTTATTTGACAAGAGCGTGTTTTTTGTCCAGGTTTGGTTCCCGGTTGAGGCATGGACTGGTGCTAATTTTAGAAACTTAGTAGAGCTTACAAAACTGACATGGGCAGTTAGTTACTAAAATGATCCAAAATACGTTTAAAAAATAAAAGTTGTCGATTTCCTGCGTTGAATATAATAGTAGACCTTTACATAAAGAGAGTTATCTCAATTAGTATATTCATTTTTCGGTGTTGAGCAAAAATAATATCGTTCCTAGACACTTACGTGAGAAAAGTAGTTCTGTTATTATATTTTGATAAAAAGTATAATTGTTATAGATGAACAAACAGTATACTGTATAACTGTTACATTTTATGATGTAATAAGTTTCGTAAAACATTGATTGTTACAAAGTTAGTCGTAAGTAAAACCTTCTATCTCGATGTTCAAACTACTGATTCTTTCTTTTTAATTGTATGTTACGGGTATCAAGCACAGTTAACTCAAGTTTTATGAAATTTTGTTCTCTAATGTGCGGTGATTAACATAAATTTCTCTAAGGTGCATTTTTTAAGTTTTAATTTTATTACATGCTTTTTATTAACTTACTCTGTAATCATGTTTCATCTCTGGTACAAATCTTGCAATGTTAATTTAACTCATTTCCTGACGTCATTCAATAATGGAATTTTGCGCATCGATGTAAGTCGCGTGACATTGTAACATTCCATTGTTATTTTCGTATATTTCTATATATGTATATATTTTAAAAAAATGTTTTGTTATTACACACTTCTTTACCATAAAATAAATACCAGCCTGCACCGCAGCTGGGTTTGGCTGGTTGCAGAACACTGTAGGATTTGGGTTACAAAATATTAGTTGGAGAAAAATGAACACCGAATTAACCCGAAAAGAATAATAAATAAAAAAAATAAAAAATGATTTATAAAAAACATTAAAAAAATATTTTAAGCAAAAAAAATGGACTAAAAAGTAAACAAAATAATGAATTTATGAAGCGGAAAATGAAAGTATGGGTATCCGTATAAAAACCCCTTTTGGGTAAAGACAAGAGTGACGCAAGAATTCTACTCACAAAAGAAGTGATATCTATTTTACGAGTTACTTTCTTTGTGTCACTATGACGGAAGTAATTAAATTAGGAGATTTAGTATCCTTCCGCCATAGTGAAACAAAGAAACTCGCAAAATGGATATCACTTCTTTTGTGAGTAGGATTCTTGCGTCACTCTTGTCTTTACCCCGAATTTTTTTTTACACAGATATCACTTATTTTCTAAGGCTGTCTATTCAAAAAAATGCATAGTCTTCATACAAAAGGCCGATTTTGGGCCGTATCTCGAAAAGAGTAACTCCTATCAACAAAATAAGCTTCGATTTACCACAACTTGTTGAAGCCCGCAATTGACTCCCAAAACCCCCAGTACCAACCACTATGGGCTAAAGCCAGAATGACAGAGGTTCTTTTCTATCAATTGTGAAAATTCTGTGATTGGGCTAAAAGGGTCATAACTTTTGAACCCCTTCACCGATTTTGACGTGGGAAACACCGTTTGAAAGGTATTGAAGCGTAGATTACGATTCCGCAAGCTTCGGCCGCCTATATGATAAGTGGTAAGTGGTATCACCAGAAATGTGAAATTCTGATTTTTTTTCAAACCGACCCAAGGAGGTCCTACCGATCCAATTCATTTTCAGTGTATTAGTATGGCAAAGAGCTTTCAAATACTACTTGAACCATCAAAATCGTGCTTATAGTTTGCTAGATCCGAAATTAGCTGTATATATTTATATCCCGCGCACAACATGCATTTATATTCTTGTCACAAAGTACATTTTAAATTACTCACCATGGGAACATGGAGGTTAGATAAAATTAGGTACAGTCATGTATCTTTACATTTTTCTAATTTACGTCATGCCCAGATAAGTGGAGCAGCGGCGGAGAGTGTTCTCCGTACGGGCTCGTATTTAAAAAGTGGCACGTGTCACTATGGCGGAAGGATACAAGATCGATTTTGCTCCATATCTCGAAAACCGTAACTCCTATCAACAATCTAAGCTTGAATTTACCCCCATTATCATGGACCCCTAAAACCCCCGGTACCACCCATTTGGGGCTAAAACTAAAAGACACACAGAATGACGGACATACTTTTCTATAATTTGTGATTTGGTAAAAAAAAAAAAAAAAAAAAAAAAAAAGTCGTAACGTTTGAACCACTCCACCGATTTTAACGTATGATACACAGTTTCAAACGTATTGAAGCGTAGAATAAGATCCAGTAAGTTTCGGCCGCCTATATGGTCTGGGGTCAGTGCTATCCTAAAAAATGTGGAATTTTGATATTTTTTTCAAAGCGCCCTAGGGGTCCCAAGGAGATCCTACCGACCCAATTTTTTGTCTGTGTCCTAGTATTGAAAAGAGCTTTCAAACGTAAGTTCAAGCATCAAAATCAGACTTATACTTCGGTAGATCCGAAACTAACTGTATACCATCTGAGTGCCGCTAACAGTGTCCTTTGCCAGCGTCACTCGAAGAACTGCCGTTCTTCATGATTATGGTTTTATGATAAGGAAGATCACCCACGCTTTTATTTTCCGATTCATAAATATATTATTTTTTACATTTTAGTCCAGGTTTCTTTGCTTAAAAAATCGTGTTTTAAATTCTTTTATTTATTTTATAAATGAGCACTGTAGCTGACAGTGAAACATCTCATGTACTACGAAGACCAGCAGAAAAATCCTTCAACGTCATTTGGCACCCTCGAAAGAAAAATGAAATACGGTTTTTGTGTAATCTTTTGTCTTGCAAGAGAATGTCTCCGCTAGAAATCGCAAATCAACATGAAATTTTTCACTGAGCATTGATTATGATGATGCTCGAATGAGCAGTCCTGTAGTACCACATTTCGGAATTTAGTGGAACACGTGTTACTGGTTTTCAAAGTTTGCGAAATTTTGTTCTGAAAGCCTGCAGAGTAGGTAACATTTCATACATATGCTTGGAAGGTATGCAATTCCCGTTTACTTAACGTGAAAATTTCTGCTGAAAATAATTTGCATATTAAAGTTATTGATGAAGTTAACGTGTTGGCTTATTGCATTGCGAATGCGAATATTATATAAGTACAGGGTGTGACCTTACGGAGATTTCCCATCCAGTTTATTATGTGGTAATAATTGATTTCCAGCAAGAATTCTGACACACGTTACTTTTAATTTCAAGGGCAATATACTTAGGGATGTCAACGACTCGCTCGACTCGAGTCGAGTCGGCGCTCAGTAGCTGCTCGTGTCGAGTCGGTACTCAGAACTGCTCGTGTCGAGTCGGTATTCAGAACTGCTCGTGTCGAGTCGGTACTCAGAACTGCTCGTGTCGAGTCGGTACTCAGAACTGCTCGAGTCGAGTCGACACTCACTATGTGCTCGAGTCGAGCCGAGTCGCTGCTCAAAGAAACACACGCTGCGACTCGGTTACAGTGAGTCGAGCTCGAGCGACGACTCGACTCGGGCGTTAGACTCACCGCTCGAGCCGAGTGGATTGACACCCCTAAATGTACTATCTTCCAAAAAAGTAAATTCCACTTGTTGGAGGCGCTGGAATCAAATTTTCGAACTATGAAAAATTTTGTAATGCACATGCATACAGGTAGTGCACATGCAGATTTCAACTACATGTACTCAGATTTGTTTTATAGATGTGTTTTGTTTGTATATTCCAGAATACTTCTCATACATAGAAGACATAGTAATAAGAGATAATATAGAGAAAAGACAATCCTATTCGATAATAATAAAACAGAAACTTACTCATTATGTAACAATTAACTGGTAAATGAAGTGAGAAAAACAATTTCACTACATTTACCATGGCATAGTGGGTAGTGAGTTAGCGTTCTACGTAGAAGGTTATGAGTCGAATCCCGTGTTTTTCTTTACTTCCTTTTTTAAGCGAATAATACTTGAACATATTTAGAAAATCACCTTTGTTCTTCACCCATAACAAACCATTCTGTTTGTAATTGCAGTGGAATATATTTTTAGTTTGTAAAACAATAGCTTTAAACTCGATAATGTTATTCATAATGTTTCAAAGTATTTTGGAAAATTGAAATTGGTCTTAGTAACTTCTATATTACGGTCAATCACGTATTATTTTTTTTTATTTATGAAACATCAATTTAAGGCAGCAGATAAAACAACAAACTATAAAACACAGTATGCCAGTCTAACCCGTAAGTTGAATAAAATGCAAACGCATTTTACAACGAGGAGCAGAAACACAGAACTCGTTCTTTTCCTCGCATCTCCCAAATCAATTTAGACAATTTGTTACTAGATGGCTCTGTCTTTAGCAGAGATTTGCACTCGCCCGAACTACGAAAGCAATCTTGGTTCGAATTTCTTGAATGGAGAATTATCATTTTTGTATTTCGTTTCTGTGTCATTTCTTTTCACGTTATAAAGTTGAATGGTTTTGCATTTTCATTTCCTTTTGTGTATTATATTTTCGTTTCCTGTTGCTGGGGGTTAAAATCAGCATTTTGCTTGCCTGCGAATTGGCAATATATAAAACCGGAAGCTCTTACGTGTCCAACATACTGTATTTCTCAAGTATGCAACAAATCTTGCGTATTAATCCCGTGAATCAGTTGCGAGACTACCTGTTACGAGCAGCAAGCGGACATTTCATTTGGAATTGGGCGTAAACTACGGAATCGCTTAACTAAGAAGATAGTATTAAACACAACGTGCCATTATTTATAATAGAACATATTAGAGATAGGCGACGACAAAGCAAGGTAGTAAGAAATAATTATTTCGGCAATGCGAACATGAAGGAAAGATATCATGTAATGAAAAATTAACAGGAAATATTTGTAGAATAATTTATTTCTGAAATTTTGAGATATGTATTCTTAATTTCGAAAGAAATTGTTTAAAAGAAAATACAATTTTATAATTTAGGTCCCGTAAACCGCTTTACTTATAAACGTGGATTATAGAATTCAAATTATATTTAAGACCTTCAGCAACTATGGCTCAAGCTACATGTAATATATAAGAAGAGCATTACAAATACAGTGTTTCCCTGAGAAATTTGACTAGAATTCTGATTAAGCCTTAGAATACAAGTGTTAGCTTTCTCAAATGCAAACTGCACTTAAAAAAAAAAATGGAAGTGTTAGAACTAAATAATTTGTAAAAGTAATATTTTCATTTTAGCTTCCTAATAACAATCCAGAAAATGAGTTAGAAACGGATGTTAAATTTCAACAAGAAATCTTTTATATAACTTGAGCGATGGGAAACAAATTACACGTAAACGAAGATACAAAACTCCTTATGCACTGTTGATTTACCCTTTGAGTCTGTTCCATGTATATAGAAGTCACATTCTTGAATGACAGAAATGAATTCATGAAAATCGAGTATTCTTAACATTGCGTACTAAACACACAAGTTGATATAAGTGGTTTGGATTCAGGGATTCCACCATAATTTTCAGCTTGGGTGGGGATGTAAAGTAAAAATTGGGTAAGTGTAAGTGGAGATTTGCACGGTTTCTAATGATTTTTAGCCGAGAATTTGGGAGGTGCAACTCCCACAGCAAGGGTAGTCAGTCTACGTTAAACTGTAGGTCCTGTCCTTGGGACGTCCTCTCTATCCGATTGAAGACAACGACAACCGCCATTGGTTTACCCTGCCCAAGGCCTTTGGGGTCAACACCTGCCCTCGGGGAGAACACACACAATTATCTTTATTGTAAATTCGCCGCTTTTACCTCTTACTTGACCTCGCAGCTTATATATATATAATTCACAGCCATATTCAATTCACTACTGGATGAGGCCTCTCCCGTAGGAAAGAGTTTGTATGCTGCTCCCACTCTGACCAGACGTTTTGGGAGAGGAGAACCGAAGCTCTCAATTGTGATCGCCTCTATCTTTTATTCACAGCACTCCCCAATTGAATCACGATGTTGGATGGGCACCGTTCCTGACCCTCTAACTTTGGGGAAAATCCCTTAGCATTCCTGGAATAGAACCCGGAACCCCACGATCAGAAGTCGGAGTGTGTATGTATGTGAGTGTGGAAAAATAAGTGTGAGAAAGAATTTTAAATTATACTTACTTTTTTAAAACTGCAGTCCAGTGATCTATTTATGCAATTTATAGAGAGGGGAAAGAATATTTCAAACCTGTTAGAATGCCGTATTTGACGCCTTAGGCCAGGGGCAGATTTCGGAACGCAGAGCTAAGGATGATATTTCCAGAGAGGGGGAAATCTCAACCAATATCCGTACAAATCGAACACTAAACTGCACTATAATATAAAAACAGGATAATTTTATAACACCTAAGGTCTAGGTAGCTCCGAATTCAGCTAAATTAAAAAAAAAGAGCCTCTTTTAAGAAACTTCGTATTCACCTGCAACATGATATTAACGATATTTATACGAAGTGAGTCATGAATTTGGGATTACGCCTGTAGAATTTTACACCACACCACCGCCATTTTACATTTTATAAATCGACTTAAGATTGTCTAAATCTTTTATAACAATTTTCTGGAAGTTTTGTATGGTTTTGGGAAGCAAGTATACTTGATTTTTTTTATATTTATTTTATTGTAAAGGTCTTGGGCTACATCTGATGCACATTGCAGTTTTTTTTAAAGAAAACGTTTCGGCTAATGGTCATCTTGATTGTCAGAATTCACTTTTTAAAAACCCTTAACAAATCTTAGCGTTGTTTAGAGACTCTAGATAAGAATCCTAACGATTTTTCATATAAAGACGTTTTGGGCTACGGCCATGTTGGATAATGCAATTCAAAATTTTTATTTCAGAGTCGAACTCAGCGAGCTTTGAATTTTTAAAATGTGAAATTTCATGAAATCAAATATTTAAAATTTGTTTTCTCAAGTTTCCGCAGTGAAGGACTTCCGATACGTACTTTTTCATTTCAGAATCATACTCAGCGATCATAGGAGCCCTGATATACGAAATTTAAAGAAAATTAAATGGGATTTTAAATTAAGCCTTCATGACTTGATTTTTACCCCTTCCCCGAGCAAAATCTTCTGAAAGAAGCACAGGCCACACCGTTTATAATGCAATTGAAAGCAAAATATCGATCTTCATAATTCAATCATTTCAACTTTCGAAACGATTCTAGCATATTTTGGAATTCACAGATATGAAATTTCACTTCAATCAGATACTTACAAAATGAAGTTTTGATCTGGCTCCATCTTGCATTTTTGGATAGAAATTCCTTGGCTTCACGCTGGAATCAGAGTTTCCGGAACATTGTTGAGTACTGGAAACGTAGAGAAAAGGAAGAGCGTTCGCTTGCAGCGCGAAGGGTACGCGGTTCGAAACTTTCTCAAGTGAATATCTTCTTTTTACCTTTTCTCTAGTAATGTGCAAATTATATGTATTACTGTATGCTTTTCTCATGTTATTGTAGTGTGATGTAGTGTTATGTTGCTTTTTGTTTTCTCATTCATATTCTTCTTTTTTGCTTCATTTATTTAAAAAAAATAAGCTAATTTACATGTTTAGCAGATTTTGTGTTGTATGTTTACATAAAAACAAAGAGTATGAAAAAAGAATAAATATACTGTTTCATTACATTTACAGAGATAGTAATAATAACACTTATTATTATTATTCATGAAGTGCAATGCACTTATTTTAAATAAATAAAGCAAAAATGAAGAATACAAATAAAAGAGCAAAAACCTACACAGTAGTGGCATAAAGCATACTGTATCACAAAATTTACTAGAGGAAAAGGAAGAGTAAGATGACAAGGACTCGAACCGCGAAACTTTCGCATGACAAGCGAGCACTCTTCCATTATCTCTGCGCCAAGAAGAGTAATGACAGAACAAGGCGTTTCGGTGACCCTTGTCACTTCCATATAGTTCTCAGATTTTTCAGACTTTTGTCCCCACTAGTGGAAAAACTATAAATCAGCAGCACCTAAAACTTACACGTTCCAAATGGGTGTTTCTAAATCAAACCAATCATACTAAATTATTCACATGAAGCTACTTCAAAAAGATCACAAAAGAATGGCTTTTTAGCTGCTAGTAAAAATTAATAATATTGTCACTTCCAAGAAAATAGTTTAAACTTCTGCCAAATAAAAATGTTCCGATTTTCTATCTAATTTTGATCGAAACTTCTTCTAGGGGCAAGAAATATACCCCTTGCAGGGACGAAAAATAATTAGTCAGGGTGGGGAAACTTCTTTGCCAGGGGTAGGGATCCTGGGCATCCCCCTGCTATTTCGCACACTGCCTAGAAGTAGGAATATCAGATTCGGGTATCTTACTGCTAAGAAAGTTAGCACATGCGGGCCGAAAAGCTCTTTATTTGACAGGAAATTTGTCCTGAAGTTCGAAATATTGCTACATTTGTATTTACAACTTTATGGCTGAACTGCACAGGTAGCAAATAGAGCGCGAAAACATTTTTCAAATTACAGAAAATTATTTAAAAATAAGATCTTAATAGTATCTTTCAAAGCAAATACCTTTTCCAATGTGTTTTATACGTTTTAAATATAATTTGAAAATCTCCTGAAATTCAACACTTGACAACATATTTTAATAAGCATTTGAAAGCAATTTTAATACAGAAAAAGGTGATTGTGTTGAAATAATTTTGAAAATAACGTTAAAAAATATTTCACAGTTTTTTTAAAATGTATTACTTGATTTTATTAAATCATACTTGGTGTTTGGAAAAGATGTAAATTTTTTTTTTTTAAATAATTTTATGTATCTGTTTTTAACTGCTTAGAAACAGTTTCTATTATTTATTTGTTACTAAAGTATGATAATTACAACGGTAGATTATATTTCATAGATGAAGTATTTTATCGGAAAATAATAGCTTTGCACTGAAGTAATAGGAAAAGTTCTATTTGTAAATTTTGCAGTAGTGGGTCGTATAGCTGCCAAAGATGCTTGTTTAAAATTTAAAGTATCTCCTTAATTTTGCAAAACTCATAACGTTTATGTATTAGCGTAATTTTCGGATTGTAAAGGAAATCTAAACGAGATTAACGCTTTATAACTATTATAGTTCATCTATGGTCTTGACAGAATGGTAGGCATTTTACAATGTTCAACCGACGAGCTTGCTGATAAGAGCTTAGGGAGAATATTTCTGACAGTGAGACTCACTCGACCATGACGTATACAAGCTGACGTAACTCGATTACCCATGATCCCTTTCAGTTCAAGTGGCGGATGGCGCATCTTTATCTACACGAATTTATTGAAAATTCTCAATAATACAGTTTGGAAAAAAGTTTACGATGACAAACGGTTTCGATCCCGCAATTTTCAGTGCAAAATACCAGGCAGCACTTAGACCACTACACTAGAGAGCCATTGCTTTTTTGATCTACTTTTCGAATAGATCTAGTATTACCTACTTACACACGTTCGCACTGTCCCTTTCCTTATCTATTTCCTTTTTTGATTTCTATTTTGCCCGGCCTATTATAACACATTCAAACGTCTGTATCGTATGAGAATTCTTTTGCAGTATATCTATCGCCTCTTCATTGCTGCCACAATAGCTTTAAAATTAAGCACTAAACCTGCGATATGTTTGGCAGGAGCTTTATTTTTCATACCGAGATTAGTTTTCAATATTCGCACCACGACATGGGATTTACTTTCTTGAAAGATAGTACCATTGTGGTTAAGTATTGCATGCAGCACTATTTTCCTGTCAGATGGCAGAAAATGACATTTACTTAACAACATGGGTCATGCGACACATCATCTGAATGGCCTTCGATTCTATTTAGAGAAAACAAGTGATCGTTTACTAGTTTCTTTGAAGACTGTGGGACAATTGTCTTGAAAATTCTCAATAATACAGTTTGGAAAAAAGTTTCGCATATTATTAACTAAAACTTGGCAGGTGAGGTAGTATCCTCGAAACGTAACATTGCACGCACGTTCAACGTTGCAACAACTGCACGCCAATATGCTGGGGAAGTCTTCATAAGTTCTAGTATAGTAATTATCTTATGAATTTAAAGTTTACAATATTCAACAGTTATACTCGCGATTTGTTATACAGAATTAAATAAAATTCTGGAAAATGTTACAAGACAATTGTGAACAATTGACGTGGACGAACACGATAGGTCCAGAAAGAAAGAAAGCAAAAGTTACTTATTGACCTTTCGGGCTTATGGTTCCTGAAAGGACTAGTGGAAAGTCCATAGCTATGTGTTATCTAAAGGTTAATTTTTTAACAAGGACATAGATGAAATTAGTACAGAAAAAATGACAGCCGTTGCGACCGAGACTCGAATCCAGATCACCCTGTTGCCGGCTAGATATTCTACCATTACACCACGACGACACGGCCAATTCTCTGTGTATATGGAATGTTCATCTCGGCTAGACATTCTCTCAACTCCTCTAGTTTCCGGCTAGGTATGCTATCATTACACCACAAGTTTATTTGTGAAAAGGGTAATTCTTTCGTATCGCACGATAGCAGAAAAGATTCCTCAACTAAAAATCTCCGTATGAGTGGGGTGCATGAGCCTTGTAACCAGCAATGAGGAGTTGGGAGAGAATCTTGGCGAGAACAACATTCGATATACACTGAGAATTGGCCGTGCCGTGGTGGTGTAATGGTAGCATACCTAGCCGGCAACTGGAAGAAGATCCGGGTTAAGAGTCCCGGTCACGGCGGATGTTAATATTTCTGTGTTAATTTCAATATTTATGATAAGGTTATTTGGGAAAATGTATTAACAACCAAGAAAATGGATGTTATCTAGTTGTTTGAAAATATAAATATATCGTTATTACGACCATCAAGTGTTTTCATAATATGTGTAAGTCAGAACAGTGAAGAATCCTAAAAGAGTGGCGCCCTTGGAAGTTTATATGATATCAATGTATGGATCGAGTTTAGAGTACAAGTAAACTAGCATTGAAACTAACATCACCTTACTTAACAGAAAACGTTTAAAAAATGAAAATAGAGTTAAAAGTCTTTTGAGTGTCTGTCCATTGACCAGGTTTTATATTAAAGAAATGTTTTGTCGTTAGATCACAACGTATGAAGCAGAACGTAAAACTAGTAAATGACTTTTTTTTTTTGTAGAAAGCATCGAAAAATTATTTACATGTGTCACTTTACCCATGTTCTCATTTAAGAAACTTTAATTAGATTTTCGTTCACTAGAGCGCACAAAATAGGGCAGAATGCAATACTTTACCACAATGGTACATTTTGCACTTGGAAGTATCGTATGTCGGCATTCTTCCTGGAAACCAATATGTTACGAAATAAACGGGATGGGAAGTTTCGTTGGGTTACGCTATATTTATATAATATCCCATTTGGTAGGGATCAGTGCAGTTAATCAACACGTCAGCTTCATCAATAACTTTAATAAATATGCACATTATTTTCAGCACAACTTTTGATTTGAAAGTAAATGGGAAATACATACAGCCCACGCATCTAGTTGAAGTGTTGCCTTCCCTACAGGCGTTTATAACAAAATTTCGAAGATTGTAACTAGTGTTCTGTTAAATTATGAAACGTGAGTTCTAGCGGAGACAGTTCCATTTTGAATTCAATTTTATTTTTGTGGTAGCATCAGGCGTGCGAGAAAATAATGCATAGAAATAGGCAACTTGAATCACCAAAAAATGCATAACCTTTGTCTTTCAGAAGAAATGTTTACGTTCTATTTATTTTAGAAGTTTTGATGCTTTATTTTACATGTTTACAAATTCTTTATTAGAAATTTACGTTCCCAGTTGCATTCCACTATGCGATTAATGTATAAAGTAAGATGTTTAGTAATTTAAATCTCTTCTTATATTATACATTGAAATATTCATTCTGAGGTACGGGATTTGATACATTTAATTTGTATGTGTGTTGATGCAAGTGAGATTGATACAATGTACTAACAGCAAGTAATGGTTCCCTTGATGTAACAACATTATATCCAGCGGTATTGTTGGTATGAACTATGACAACTAATTTGTTATTTATTGGCGTTTCGTGCGTGTGGTGACGTGCCAGTTTTGCCTGATAACATCGTGTTAGTGATAAAGAGACAGTTAAAGTTGTGTGTATACATGTGACAACAGTGTGTTTATTAAGTTTTATTAAGTTCTAGATTGCATGAGGAAGAACGCTTATCAGTGTCTGAAATGCTTGAGAAAATCATTTGACTACTGCTGTCGCCTAGGGATGGACACGAGTCGAGCCAGAGGTAATTTTCTCGAGTCGAGTTTCGAGTCGAGTCGCTGTTTTTCGGTCGAGTTTCGAGTCGAGTCGAGTTTGATGTTTGGCTCGCTCGTGCGACTCGTTTTAGCTCGTTTTTAGTGCAGGTAAAATAAGCCAAAAATAGACCCCAAAATCGAAAAATTCCTGCATTCGTGAAACTTTGGTAATAAATTACCTTAGACATGAGGTTCACAAAACCGAATAGAGCATAAAAATTCTAGGGGGAAGGGTGTTTTTGAGGGGGGTAGGGGAAAAGTACTGGAATTCCATTGTTGCGTGAAATAGGCGTGTGAGGCGTCGATTTATAGGTTTTTTGGTACGCTGAATCGAATGAAAACATCATCAGGTCAAGAAAACCAACAGCAATAGAAATTTATGGCGGACGGGGAATTTAGGGGGGGGGGGCGATTATTTTACATGTTAGGTAGATTTCTTTAGAAATATGTCTAATGCAGAGACTCTCAAGTCAGAAATTCCGGAAAGTTTCTATAGTTTCTCCTTTCATCATCCCCTGACACGAAAAACACCCTCAGTTAAGATGTATATAAATATATCACAGTCATATTCGATCCACTACTGGATGAGGCCTCTGCCCGGAGGGAGCAGTTGGTCTACTGTTCCCACGCTGACCAGACAGGTTGGGAATGGAGAGCTAACAACTGTGATCGCCACTGTCTTTTATTCACAGCAGTTCCCCAATTGCATCATTGAAGTCGACCACGCTACCGACTAGGCTACGCAGGAGGCTCATATATATTTAGTCATTTTTATTTTTTTGAAGTTTTCTCCAAAATCAACGTCCTGATCATTGTGTCAGAATCGTATCGTGTTTGTGAAACATGATGCTTGGGTGGATTTTTGACGATATAGATGAAAAAGATACCTTTGTTGTTGGATTCTTTGACATTCTTGGGCTGGAGCGGTATTATCTTTGACCCTACTTGTCCTTGCGAATTTTAACGGAAGTTATAAAAACACTTGGACTACGGTTACAAGAGTGCGGGGGAAGTATTGTTCCCAAGTGATTTATGATGACCTTTTCGGTTGCCCGCTAAAATCGTTGTGAACAACTCAGATCTGGTTCTTCAATTATTCTTTCGGAGACTTTGCAATAAACATTTTGTCTCCACATCTGCTGAGTACAAGCAGAACTGTGGTACGTACAAAGGAGGAGGTCGATATACAGGAACAAATTGTTCTTGCTCTCTCTCTCTCTCTCTCTCCCAGCATTCGTGAGGAGTTCCAATCAGCATCTTTGCAATTGATGGCCAAAAGGAAATCTGTATTTGTCAAAGTGAGAGGGGAAACATGTTTGGAGACCCTGAATGGAGTTTTCCAGGATTTTACTGTACTACCATGCATGTGACAGAATGCTATCTTCAGTACAGGCCTTACCCGATGCCTTCTCAAATCCTTCCTCTCCTTCTTGTTATTGTAAAGTATTCAGCGTTAAATTGAATCTGAATAATTTGGAATTTGTTAAATGGATAAATACATTCATAAATGATTAATTACTAGAAACTTAAATAGTGCTGCGGTATAATAATAATAATTAAAAGAAATTAATTTTTAACTGGTCACTCTAGAAGTCAAAAGTTAATAGAAGAAAATGTATTGGCTTAATCACAGCGCCAATCCATGGTAAGATGCCGAGTAGCGATAGCGAGAAAAGATGCTGGACAGGTTGTTGTTGATTTTTTTTTAATCGCAATTAATAGGGTCTACTATTGTTTATTACAATTTAGGTTTTTCTAATATTCAGCCCTTCTGGATCGGCCCTGTGAAGTTTAACCAAACATAAGAAAACAAGATTTTATTTTCGAAAAACATAATAACGCTGTGCACTGATGACGTCAAAATTCCTCGTTAGGTGAAACGGAATTGGCTAAACGGGAAGACAAGAGATGGCCAAATCTGGATAGAAGATTATCCGGATATAGGATGGATAACTACTCATCGGTAAACTTTGGTGAACTTTATTTTTATATGAGCCAGTCTAGTAACTTTGGACATCGGCCCGTCACGATTAGCCTTTAGCTGTTAAAATCCACACCCATGACCCTGCCGGGACTCGAACCCCGGACCTTCGAGCCGATAGCCTACCACCGCAGATCGCTCGGCCACCGGGTCGGCATCGGATAACGGATATTAGCCCAGCCATTGGAGACATTGAGGGACCGCCGCTCGCACCGCCATCTTGAAATATGGCGGCTAAAAGGCAGATTTTAGCATAGATCCTGTAGGTTTTAGAGATTTTTTAAATTGAAAATTGAAGTGGATTTGCAATGTACATTTTCTACAAAGTTACTTATATAAAAATTTTGAAAATTGAATAAAAAATTGACGAAAAACATCTATATATATGTAAAGTATGTCCTGTCCAAACCACTAAAGCTAGACAAACGATATGCTGATGTATCATCAAGAGTAGATTACGGGAAAATTGCAAAATTTGGAGAAAATCGTCATCTTCAATCCAAAATGGCGGATAAATCATATAGACCCGATATATATAAAAAGAACAGTAGAATACCTAGGCCGAATCGCTCAAGCTAAATAAACGAAATTTTGCATAAATGTGTACCATCAAGTGTAGGATGCTAGAAAATTACGAAATTTGAAAAAAATCGCCATCTTGAATCCAATAGAGCCGAATAAAATATATGTGCATATCTTAGATATGTATGTTTCTCGGCCATGCTGGATCCAATATGTCGGATATTTTCAAATTTCAAAATGTTATTGTAAACTAACTTGATGACAAACTTTCATTTCTCTGGCTCCAGAGGTTCGGCCTGGGCATATTTCGACATATATACGTTTGTTGGCCATATTGGATTCAAGGTAGCGACTTTTTTTTTAATTTCGTAATTTTCTCGCAACCTACTCTTGATGGTACATATTTACGTCAAATTTCGTTTATTTAGCTCCAGCGGTTCGGCCTGGGTGTTCTACTGTTCTTTATATATATATTATTTGTCCGCCATATTGGATTGAAGATGACGATTTTCTCCAAATTTTGTAATTTTCCCGTAATCTACTCTTGATGATACATCAACATATCAAATTTCGTTTGTCTAGCTTCAGTGGTTTGGAATTGCACTGGGCATACTTTACATATATAGTTGCTTTGCCGCATTTTTTTATTCAAAATGGCTGCACGAGCGGCTGTCCCCTAATCAAAGTTTACAAATTTATCATTATAGTTGGGGCTCTTATGTGTACGATTGTGCCAAATTTTAAAACTTCTCAACCGTTTGCACCCAAAAAGTACCTAATGACTGGACTATATGGGGACAGTCATGTAATATCCGGACAGATAGCGGATAATTTTCGGATGTCGGCTAATATCCGGATAGCGGGTAATATTTGGATGATGGATCCAATCCGGATGGTTAAATAGATACCGGATCATTTGTCATCTGGTTGTCCGGAAATTTTGGCTATCTCAAGAAGACAGCATAGAGACATACTGTAGGATTTGGCTCGATTTGGCTCGTTTTAGCTCGACTCGACTCGAAACTCGAGTCAATTTCGAGTCGAGTTTCGAGTCGAGTTGGACAATATTTGTCGAGTCGAGTTGCCGAGTCGAGTTGAAAGATTTCTCTTACGAGTCGAGTCGAGTTTAGCGAAAACTCGACTCGAACTCGCTCGAATCCATCCCTACTGTCGCCCATCTAACAGTTTCCAGATCGATAAAAAATCGTTTCTAAGTGAGTGTGGAAAAAGAACTCAGATAGTACGTGGTAGGGAAACCCGCAGAATACAACAGATCAACAACACCAAGATGCGAATTCTGTTCCACATCAGAACATAGCTAATGCTGTATGCTTTTTACTACATTGAACAACACCTCCGTCCGGCAGTTTGATGGAAGAATATATACTACACAACAAGGACATTACGTGAAGACATTTCTGAATTACTGGGGAGAATGATTTGAATACCTCCTTTATTCGCCAGATATGAACCAGTGTGATTTGGATTTGTTCCTGCAGATGTAATATGTAAGAGGAAAATGATTCCGTGACATTCTAATATCATTTCTGCAATGAACCAAATAAATGATATTGTCGCTGAAATGCGCCGTCACCTGCCTGATGCTTGTAGCATCAGGAATTTCATTGAAGTATAGTAAGACTCATCTACATGGTCGCTTTTATATTTAATGTATCTTTATGACACAACAGAAGAAATGGTCCTCATGTTTTGTAATCTTTCTCGAACACTTACGTTTTTGTGTAATGCGGAAGACAATTCGGATGTTGTTGTAAAGGAAAATCAACATAAGAAACCACGCGAAGTAAGCTATTGGACATTGCTCACACATTTGTTTTGTAAGAGTAACAGTCCATAAATAAACTTTTGCCATTAACGTTTGTGGAATTCAACAAAAAGCAAGACACTTTGCGGTTAAAATTTTCAAATGGCAATAAAATCCTTCGAGGGAGAAAATTAATCTGGTTTATTGCTATATTGCTTTGCTTTCCTCCCAATTTTATAACCATAACACGTTAAGTTGATCATAGTGAATGAGGAATATCTCTGAAGAGCCCAAAAATCTTCTGCAGAAAACATGATGTAAATCTACGAAGCGGTACACGAAAAAGATATAGTTTTCTTTCGTATTATTTCTTCCCTGTAATGGTAAAATATCTAGAAAGAGACCGGGGTGGTGCGTGACTGTTCTTCATGTTTCATTTTTAATTCCCATCTTATGTTCATCTATGCTGAAAGTAGTAAATATAAAATTTATCCATATTTCAGATGGAACAGTTTTATTAGACATGAAGGTTGTGTGACCGCTGTTTTTTGTTGTTTATGGTGTTTAGAACAACTGACACACAAAATGGAAACATTGACAAGAATTTTAACAATGAATAAGCGTGTTCGACGACTTGTTGTAACGATTGCCGAAGCGAAATGTTTCAAATTAAAAGATAATTGCATGATTCGTTCTGTTTTTATTTCTTGTAAAGTTTCTGCAAACGTGGTCCATTCTCACACCTTCTTAAGAATGCTGTAAAACTTAACACTTTTATATTCTTTTGACACCCGAAGTGTGTTGTGAAACAAACCGAAAAGTGATTAAAATGTGACATAAGTCGTAGGAGCTACTTAATATATTTCTATGGGGTTCAGGTAATGAACTTCTGGCACTTTATAGTACTGTTTTGATGTAGTGTTTTCTGGCAGTTTAATCCAGCCAGTAAGACGCAGGACTTCTAGTTGAACAACCAGAGTTCATATCTCGCTTCATACTTCTTTTGATCCCCTTGTCCCATAAAACTGAATAACGGCTAGTTTATATTAGTCAGATTACTAAAACTTGCCAGCAGCTATGGTTACTTAACATTTCCCAGTAATGTTTCGGAAACTTTTTCAGTGTAAAAGTTTGATGTATATATTCGGAGTCATCTCAAGTAGAAGTAACATATAGTACCTTACAAAACGCCAAGTGTCACCATACGGACAGTGGATCATAATACTTCATTTCAGCATTAAATTCATGACAATAATATGACGCTGAGCTTCTTTCTTCAACAATATAGGTAACCGTAACGGGATTCCCAATCTTTCCGTCATCTTTGGGTGTAAGTTACATATTTAGCAAGGTCGAAATATTAATTTCGTTATTAGATTGTCGCTTTAAGCAGACAAACCTTTAGAGTATGTATGTGCCTTTATTCTATTTTCAGAATTCATATGTAGCTAATTTCTACTTTATTTCACCCTTAAAAACAAGTTATTTACTTCGTTTTATCTACATCAGTTTTTGGTTTAGCATAGTTCAGTATCCAGTTACTTTTCAAGTAAAGAAAATTTGATTTTGGAACATTTTACCACAGTCGAGGATAGACGTTTATCTCTAAATGGAAGAGCTTGGTGGAGTAAATCCTCATTCCATATGTTGTAAGAAAATTAGAAGCAGAAGTTGTAAGAAAAAAAATAGGGAAATTATAATATTTGGAGCGTTAAATTAGTGTATAAACAGACAATCTCTGGTCTACCTCTCAGCAAATTTCTGCATTATATGTGTAAAAACGGCAATTAATTTAATTGTAACAGTATGGTTAATACTGTTACAGTAATCACTATGGCTAATAAATATAACAACACATTTCTCAAGAATCTATATCTCAGTTTTTTCTCTCCCTCTTCTGCTTTGGGCTACGTATGTGACTAATTTGAACAGTATTATCTATAGTGGGGAAGGATAAATGATTTTACGAATGAAATTTGTTTAAAATTAAGTTATATTGCCATCAAAATGAAAATTACACTTCCTTTTCAAAGTTCTAAGTGGGCTCCCTTTACGTGTATTTCCCATACGCAAGTGTTGTATCTGCGCTTTTATCATTCAAGTATTTGCTTTAATGTTCTACAACCAGTTAGTTTCAGATGTTTTGTAATGGGCGGAGTTGCAGACATAATATTATTCAAACAACATTAGTCACTGTTTCAGAAGATTACGAAAATCATAATCAGGGGGGGGGGGAGTCACGAAAATTATAAATAATGTATATTGACTCCTCCAATGTACTAAAATATAAGAATAATTTTACTTAAAAGTATACCGTACTTCCTTAGTTAACCTCAAAATAACATGAACAATGTTTATTGAATGTGCTATTATATACGTATTTCACTATACGTATGAGTAATACAAGGGTAGAGACTAATAATTTCGGGGGAGCAGTTGGAAATCTCTGAGCATACCTGAAAGAAACATGTACTATACCAAACACTATGACATATTATTTCCTTGAAAGATGTTCCATATTTATTGATTGTTTCAAAGAAATGAAAAGAACCTACTTTTCACTTGAAAATTTCAAGTTGATCCCCATGTGCCACTAGTTTTCCAAATATCATGATTAAATTCTAGGCTTCCATTTATTCACTTTTTACTTTTACGCTTTCCGACAAATACTTTCAGCCTTATTGGCGGTCAGTGAAGTTACTGAAACATTCTGAAATACGCTAGACTCTGGCTAATCTGGCCCTCAATAATTTAGACTAAGTAATCCAGCAGAGATGAACACTACCATAATAAACTGCAGAAAAGTGTTACAATTGGTTGATATCAAGTTGGAGCCGGCACTGAGAATTAGCAATGCCAGTCAATTCAGAATCATGAGTTCCTTACATCATCTTGTTTACTTATCACCACCCTATGGTATTTTTAAAATTAAAAATGCAACTTTTTAGTATGAGAAACTTAATTCAAAAAGGATTTTAAAACACGCTTTTTAAGCAAAAAAAAAAAAAAAAAATGAACTACAAGAAAGCAAAGAAAAATGCCCACGCTTTTATTTTGCGATTCATAAATTTATTATTTTTGTACTTTTTAGTTCATTTTTCTTTGCTTAAAAAAGCGTGTTTTTTTTTATTTATTCTTTTCGGGCTATTTCGATGTTCATACTTTTTCTCCAGCAAATATTTTGTGGCCCAAATCCTAAAGTGTTCTGCAACCAGCCAAACCCAGCCGCGGTGCAGGCTAGTATTTATTTTAGGATAAAGAAGTATGTAATAAAATATGTTTTAAAATATATACATAATAATAGGAATATATAAAAGTAACAATGGAATGTTGTGTTGCCACCCGACGTACGTCGCTGTGCAAAATTTCATCATTGTATGATGTCGGGAAATGAGTTAAATTAACATTGCAAGATTTGTACCAAAGATAAAACATGATTACAGAGTAACTTAATGAAAAGCGTGTAATAAGCCAACCTTTTCGTACATTTCATTGAGATCAAAGCACGTGTTGTAATGCATGTTTAACGATTAAGAGGCAAGACTTGTAGAGAAGCCGTGTAATTTAGCTACTGTTAAGCCAGTTATAACCATATGGTATGAGCAGGGATCGAACCGCTGACCCCACACTGTAAAAATAGGAGACACAACGTTCATCCAGAAAATGGAGGCAGCTGAGCTGCCTCCACTTTTTGGATTAACCTACATTCAGCCAGTTTTCGGTTGAACGTTTTACTTTCCGTAAAATTTCAAAATGCGTGTATACATTACATATATATGAGTGTTCCAACGTATTTCATTCAATCCGAGCATTTTTTAAAAGTAGAAAAGAATAAAATGAAATATTCCTTTAAAATTAAAAAAAAAAAAAAAGTGAAGTGGTAGGGTTTCGATCCAGGGTCCGCTAGCATACTGGTCAGACGCTCTAACCACTTCGCTACGAAGACAGTTCGTGACTTTGGCTTTCCGAGCGAGCTATGGTTGTACTGTGAAGGAGGTTAATTATTAACACGCTTTTGATTTTACTACGAGGAATGTCTCGTGAAAAAAAAGGAGATGCTTTTGCTACAGTGTAAAGATTTATACCCAACTTAATTTCTCGGCCCACCAGTAAACTATTTGCTGTTCACAGTGTAAAGGCAATGTAAACACTCAAAATGGCGGGACGTTCAGTGACAAGCAAGTAACGTTACTCCTGTTACTGGATTATAGAATATCCAACTAAGGCTTAACATTCATCCACAAAAGGAGTAACCTCAAAATTTCCTGTTTAGCTTACACTTCGATTAGAAAATGACCGAGTTTTAAGCGGAAAATAAGTTGAACGTTCACGGACAAATCACTTTGGCCAGTTTCAACCCATTTTCAGCTAACGTTAAGCTATTACAAAGAAAATGTTAAACTTTAAAATGGAGTTAATTTTACCAATCTTTCCACTAAAAGGCTTACACTATATCCACGTTTAAGAGTAAATACAACAAAACGCTAATTTTCGACTTTTATTTCTCCATAAAGCGGAGTAACTTTCATCCATTTCGTGTTTCCAATTTTTACAGTGCAAAACACCAAACGTGAGTGCTATACCATTGAGCCACCGCGGCCCTCCCGTCCTTAGAAGCTACGTGCTTGATAAGAACGAAAATCATAAGTCAGGAAAGTTAAATATCTATTGCATAAGCGCAGTTTATTATGAAAAACTCTAGTCTCTGCATAACACCATTCGCGATAGGCTACGCATTTGAAATAAGAGACTTACAATACTGTTATGTAAAGGTAGCACTTTTATTTGTTATTATTGTTCTTGTAAGATATGAGGAAACAGAACAAAATGCGAAATTTGAGAGAGAGATATTTTTTAGTAAAAATGCTGTGTGTGAATGTTCGATAACTTATTTTTAATGAAGTGTCATTTTTCCACATATAATCGCTTTAGGGAAGCTAGAGAAGTAGAAAATGGCGACTTTCGCTGAGAATCAAATTATGTTAAAACACAATCATAATTGCTGTTACCATCTTCACACTGGAACTTGTTTGTTTACTCTAAACTTTATTGTGTAGTCTCTCCTAATTTTGTTTCTGCGTTTTCCTCGTAATGACAAACCACAAGGCCATTACTGTGAAATCTTACTTAACAAGACGAGTCTGTTCACAGGGATTACTAATAGGGTGGGAAAATTAGAGTGTGAGAAATTTTTGTAGTAATAAACGTATAATTTTCTTTGAACTGCGGTATTTTAGAAATAATTATATTGCTTGGAGTATATTTGTTTTTCGTACCTTGAAGAAAATGTTTTTTTTTGTTTTTTTTTTAAATATAACTACTGTTCTTTGTGAAAAAACCATTCCACAAAAAAGAAACATGGGAAATAATATCGGTGAAAAAAAATACAAACTAACAACCTCACCCACTGAAACATATTAAGATGTCTGTTTCACTTTGCTAGGCTGGAGCTATGTTGTAGCATTTAATTTTGATATGCAAGGTTTACACGTTTAATTTATGAGCAGTTTCACGGATATGTCAAACTTGATGAAAAAAAAACAACTAAAAAATACCGTGAATTTATTTTAATTAGTGCACTCGATTCTTACAAGGTATATGGTGCATGTTTACATAAAGAAGTGAAAAAAGTAATTAGTAGAAACGCACAATTAGCTTCTGTTTTCGGTTATACAAAAAATAGCTACAATTTTACTTCATTTTAACAGTTATTCAGCTACAAGTGTAGGAATTTGAAATTTAAAAAATGTTAAATTATGCTTCGTTCTTGTTTATATTGGCATAAACTATTGATTTGTTTCTTAATAATGGTCCTCACGCCCTAGCAAGCATTATAAAAATCGATTAAGGGTCAGTTCTACAATCGATGGCTGAGCTTCTGGTCAGGGCTAAGTTGAGGCCAAGTCCTATTTTGGCCAATCGGCGTATACAAAGTATGACTTGGCCTAAACTTAGCCCTGACCAGAAGATAAGCCGTCGATTGTAAAACTGGGGTAAATAATTATGTCAGTGCGTGACACTCCACATATAAAAAGTACTATACACTACAGAATACTTGATGAAAAGTAAATTGGTTTTATATGGTGCATTAGTCAAATGCTGAACAAAAAGTATTCCAAACATTTTTCCTAATCAGTAAATTGTGTGTAAAACATTCCAATACCACGTGTCACAAACTGACATTCAGAATATACTTTTCGACTGTAATTTCGGTAGACCCTATATCTCCGTGAAATTCAAAAACTTGAAATTGGCCATGATATTGTATGCTAGCAGAAATATTGGGGATCACGTTCTCGATTAAGTAGCACGCATATATTAAAAATACTATTTATTATGTACTGTTAAAGTAACCGTCATGCACTGATATTTTTACAACCCGCACACACACTTTGATATAAAATCACCAAACTCTCTGAAAGTATGGGCCCAAGAAAGCTATCTAATGTACTACTTAATACGCGAATGTTTAAAGTTTTATTTTCATAAAAACAATATCAGGTTGTAGGTATTAACAGCATATAGGGAGATAAATAGAACCTTACATACGGATATGATTATGCACTCGAGTTTAAATTATAATATTTGCCAGGCCGTAAACAAGACTAGAAAGAAATAGGCCACTGATTTATGTCAGTAGATAAAAGAAAAGAGCATAATACGTATATATTATAAATTTTGTATTGCAACATTTTTAGTTGTATAACTTATAATTAAAATTAGTAAAATTGTAGTTGTTTTAACTTTTAAAATAATCCATCAGAAGAACCTCACTATGTATTTGTACTAAGACTTATTAAAGTATTTTTAGTAAACACACATTGTATGCCCAGGGCTGCAGTTTTTATTTTCGCAAGGGGATCAATATCCGATTTTACCGCCACTTCGTTATCTTCATTTGCCGCCTTCAGTCCGGTGCTTGGGGGAGTGATTCTCCAAGACTCCCCTCTGTGAGATGTTACCCCTAAATTCTTGAGCTCACTCTCAGCTTAAAAAACAAATACGATCAAAAACGTTAGAAACTGTTCAAAACTGCACGTACATCCTTCATTTTTGACTTTACACGCCCAAACTAAAACTTCTGGCGGCATCCCTGGGAGGCACGTTCGTCCTTTGCTCTCGCTTATTTGCGGCCCTGAATACATTCCAAGAGCTGATTGCACTAATCTAGAAAACGTTTACTGTATGTTTGTCTTTTACTACAGGGCTTTACTTATTCGCAGGATCGCTCTAATAAAATGTTTAACCTTTGGAACACAAGAATTTTGGCCCCGCATTATATTTAATAGTTATATCGTATCTATAATCTGTATTTGAGTCCATTAGTTTATTTCTATCAGAATGTACAAAAAAAAAAAAGCAATACTTACAAGGTAAAATCATTTAATAATTCGTATGTCAGTACGTGACTCTGTGTTCTTCCTCGTATATGCTCATTATATTTATTTATTCTGGATTTAAAAAAAAAAAATAGAAAGTAAACTTTACACATGCATCTTTAATGTGTTCTTTGAATTTTTTAGAGAGTCCATGCTTTCAGTGAGTTTGGGGAAAATGTATGTCAGAGTGTTAGTGCGGGTTGCAAATAAAAAGTATGTCAGTGCGTGATGACAACTTTAACATTAAATAATACGTAGTATTCTTATTTATTAGGTGATTTTTCACCGGGAATGTATTCTTCAACGTCTCCTCTATCAAACGATGTGCCGAAAACGCCTTTTTTGAAACTATAAGATATGTTATAAGGCAATTAAAGTCGAAAATTATATTCTAAATGTCAGTGCGTGACGCGTGGAATCGCTCTATATTGTTTTAGGTGTGATTTTATATATATAGCACTTATGTATACTCAAAGTTACACAAAGCAGTAGATAGAGACATGCTAGGAATAACTAGGAGGGCCAGAAAGACAAACTAATGGATTCGACCAGAAACAAATTTACATGAAATAGTCAAAAACTGTCAAGAAGTGGAGATGGCGCGGTCACGTAGCTAGACGGACAGATGGAAATTGGACGGCAGATTCCCAGAGAAAAGAAATGACCAAGACGACGTCCAAATGCGAGATGGGAAGAGGTGTAACTCATGGAACACACAGTCACCGATATCAGTAGTCAGTATATAGCGAGAAATAGCAGAATGGAATGGTCTGAGGAACTTACGGACTGTCAACATGTCCATATGATTAGGTTCTACTTGACTTCCAAAGACCTTTAAGTTTTAAAAGAGAGTCATACAGCGGAATCGTCAGTCATCCATCGCCACCATCACACACGAATTCCAAACTGCATCAATATCTATTCCAAACACAATGACTGTTCGGCGCAAGGAGCGAAAACTTATTTCTATGGCCGAGCAGCAACCCATAAGCCACACATCACACAGGCAAATGCCAAACGCCGCCTCACTTGGTGTAAGAAGCGTCAAAACCGGAGAATAGAAAAGTGATAAACCGTTGAGTGTAGTAACGAATCTTGGTATAAAATGTGGCGATCCGATGGTAGGGTGTGGGTGTGGAGAATGCCTCGTAAAGGACATCTATCAGCTTGTATAGAGTTAACTGAAATTTGACACTGGTGGAATAACAGTGATTGTTTCTCCTGGAGGTGCTTGGTCCCTAGTTGTTTTACGTGGCAATGTTACGGCACAAGACTATGTTAAAATTTAAGCACTTTCCTACAGCTTACCATTGAATACCAGTGCGGGAATTCCCACTGTCTTTCAACACGATTGAGCACCCGTCCATACTGCAAGGATTGTTGGGGGTGTGGTTTGACATTATAATTATCTCATTAATGGATTGGCCTGCGCACAGTTCTCATTTGAATCTGATAGAACTTATCTGGGATGTTTTGGAACGCCGACTTCTTCGTAGAACATACCGACCCACGTCGTTACCTGTTTCCATTTTGGCACTCTCCGAAGAATGGGCTGCCATTCCTAGGAAGACACCTTCAGCTACCTGATCAAAAATTTGCCTGCAAGAGTGCAGGCTGTGATCAAAGTTAAGAGTGAGCCAACACCGTATTGACTGCTCATGTTCTCGATTGGGAGTGAACGAAACTTGCACGTCATTTCCAGCAGAGTGTCCGGATTTAGGTATGGGAAGAAACTAGAGTAGCAGCTATTTTATTACTGTTACTTTGGCTAAATTTCTTTCACTGCTACGACTGATGAAAAACAGCAGCTACCTGCTTAACTGTTATTTTTTTCCAAACTGAGCGAAAGTTAAACAACCGCACACTAATAAACAATGCAGGTACAAGCTGTTACTACTTCTGTTACTTCGTCTCATATTAGCAAAAATGATCACGATAGTTGAGTGGCGATAATGACACGTGCGTGCAGATTTAAAGGGGAAACCATAATAGCATTGGATACTTATCAACCAGTTTGAAACGTCAAGTATGAAAGTTTACAAACAACTTGACACTTTCCATTCATGTTTAAACTTGAAACAAACTGAAAACGAAAGTGCTAGTTGACAGTTTACAAACTTGCTGCAAGTGTATCCTGGTACACTTGCTACAAGGATACAAGTAAGGAATGTCACAGCTGGTACGTTTGCAGTAACTTTGCATCAAATTTACAAGTATAAAATTTGTACTTGGCTACAAAACTTGCAGCACGTTTACATAAGTAAAAAGAGATGAAATTTTTACATAAGCTAAAATCAGATCCCCCAAAATACAAAGTTTTGTGGAAGAATAGTATAACTTCAGGCGTAATTATAACTTCAGGCGTAATTATACATATTTAATATACATTTCTTGTCTAGACACACCTATGAGCCCCGGAAAGCCTTTGGATCCCTCCCAAAACCAGATTCTGGATCCGTGCCTTATCGTAAGAGGAGGGGTTGATCGATATCTCCCCTTGGGGAGAAATGACACGTTGCTTAGTTTTCGTTTTTTCTATTCTGTTGTTGTTAGCGAAAGGGCGAACAATAAGATGAAGGGGGGTATTCGAAAATACGTAATATAATCACTAGTAAAGCGAAGACGGAGTAGGAGAAATGTAAAATCTTGCAGCGCACTAGTTATACTCTAATTAAATAAAATGAATTGTTTTCAAATTTTCAACAAACTGAACTGAATAACAGAACGGGACCAAAGAGTAGAGGGGCAAATACTTTGAGGTCCCAGTGTAGAAATTCTGCCCCAACCCACCAAATGGGGGTTACTTCCAAATTCTCGAGAACTGCCCCCTTCAGCATTAAACATTTTACGGTAAAAAATCGAAAGATACCCTAAAATTATACTTACGGCATCAAAATTTTGACTTTATAATCCCCAAACTGAAAATCCTGGCAGATTCTCATGATGGGCAAGATTTATCATTATTATTTGCATTGTTACCTCCAAGAACAAAAATTTTGCGAACTGGTACAGATGAAACACCCTGTATCAGAACTAAGAAACTGACACAGATCAAAGAAATACTCTGCCCGAACGAGGCAGCCATTCGTCTTATATCCCTTCCATCCGCCATAAACAAATACATTTATATCCAATGGTGCTCCCCAACAGTTGCGCAAAGAGGCAAATTTCCTTTTCCTCCCGCTAGATACAGATCTACCCAAATTACTATTAATTTCAACTAACTATTAACTTTTAATCATATTTGTAACCATTATTCGCAAAAAGAATAAGTTACTGAGTCTCTAGAATTCATCACTTATTAGAATTTACGTTTATATCAGACACGTATCTAGAAGTTTGTTTCGGAAGGAGTGTATTACGATAGGCATCTAACGTATTTGTATGTTATGTCTGGGAATGAAATGCATAGAATATATCCGGGAAAGGTCTCATCCAGTAGTGGATTGAACATGGCTATGTTATGAATTATATAATCAGTCGTTTTCTATCCCTTTTCTATCCAAATATTTCGGTCTGCTGCAATCCTGATTCATATATATGGGGAAAATATTACCTCACTACATTGAAAACTGCAAGTTACGTAACTCAAGGTATGCAAACCCAGATCTTATGCCATTTTGTATCTACCTACTTTAGATTAGGTGCTAGCGTACCATACAGACTGAGTGCATATAGAGCAAATATACTGTAAAAGAAATTTGTAGCCATAACAGCTTAAAACGTCCTCATGAGTGGAGGCATCTAAACTCAAATTAGAAGTAAGTTTATAGATGTTTATAGGTGTTTATAGCAAGTCAATCAAACTCAAGACACACTGGTTACAAACCCTCCCGGATATGTCTCTCATCCACTGACATATAAGTTCAAAGCTTGATATTTCAAAAATTGTAAAAAAAAATTCTATCTGCCAAAGTTATAAGGTTGTATATAGTGTAAGTTTGTGTATTGCAAAACTTCAACAGTCTGAGTTGCATTTCTCTATAATCTAACAAGGTTTGGTCTCGTAAGCATAGGACTTCAAATATTCTACTACAGCGTAAAATAGCATAAGAAAATACTTTCCTCGCTCAATCAAACCGAGTTAAATCTGGAAATCTACTAACAAACGCAAAGGCTTCAGTCCCTTTGTACTATTTTACCCACAAAGGCAATAATTCTTATAAAATAAGCTGATAATTACACTGCTTTGCTATAGAAATCTAGTGTAATGTGGAAATATACATATATTCTGTCGGATAATGTATATATTATGTTTGACACAGATAGGTCTAACTGCATAGAAGCAGAATATTCTACAAAATCCTGTACTTATAACTTTCTTTAAACAATAGATCCCTGAAATGTATTTAAACATATATTCTCATTTTATGAGGGATAATCTATGATACTTTTAATTTATGAGAAGAAGTTCAAATTGTTTTATTTACCATACATTCTTCTAACGATTTCATTGAATTAAGAATGACTCTTCAAATATTTCTGAGAATATTCCAACAATATTTAAAGTATATTTTATGAATTTTCTGCAAATACTGTATGGAAAACATCTTTAAACAGCCTGTTGGTCTTTTGTCTGGCCTTACTAACTATAGTTTAATTGCTACTAACTCCTAATGCTGTAAGCTATGTGACTCAGCACGAAAGTATTATGAACGTCTTAACAATAACTGTGTTTAAAGTCTTATAAGTTACTAAGTCAAATAAGAGCAAAAAACAATTATTTGAGGCAAACCTTAATCAATTGTCAATCATATATGACATCGTTTAAACAATAATTATTTTATACTTTGCAGAAAAAAATGATCACCTCACTTCTGAAAAAACAAATCAATTCTAACAAATTGATAAGTACTGCCAACCTTGATTTTAGCGCGCAGCATGAGAATTTAAGTGCAGGAAACTTTCTTTTCTAAAATTATCTGGTTTCACTATTTTTAACTACAGCGGAAAAGTAAAAATCCTGCAAAAAGGAGTAAGAGGGTTAAAAATATAACATAGTATTTGTTTTTATTTGTTTCTCCGTCATTCACACTCCACAACATTTATTTAATCCGTATTATGTTCAAGAAATCTGATTCAAGTGAGGATAGCCAGTGGATATCCCCAGAATATCCCAACTTAGATATTTTCAATTTCAGGAAAGTATTCAATATTTTGAATGGTTTCATCTGTTTTAAATTAAGTGTGGAATATTTACTGTCTAATAAGAGTATTCAAAGGCCGCTTTCCACTCAAAGACCAGAGGTGGTAATCAAACAAAAATTTACAAAATTAAGTTTGCCTTTCGTTTGTCAGAAACATGAAGAAAAGTTTCAAGATGTAAAGTTAAATTTTAAAAAAACAAAGAATTGAATTAAATGTTTTAACTACGAGAAACTAGTAATCTAATTTCTTTTATAGTAATAATAATTGTGTACCTTCAGATTTTTGTGATATTTTATCTTTACAAGGAGGGTCTACATTTGTTGGCATTTAAAGATTGTAGGCTGGTACATAAACGATTGCACTTACCCATAATCTAATCAATATTTTTCACATATAATGCAAGTCTTATGTTAAAATTCTCAGTTCACACGCCGCGTGGGTCTTCACCTCCTTTAGATGTCGTAATATTTTAACGTTATCAGGTCGAGTTGGTTTGCAACTACCACCGGCGTTCGGGTCATTTCCGCCGGGTACAAAATTTTCGCGCTGGCGAAACATAGCAACTACTGATATGCAATCGGTAAATTAACAAACTAATGATTTATCAAGCTGATGATGCTTGTTCATATGTGATTGGCTTCAGGTAGTATTACTTGTGGATGTTTAGGGCGTTATTTTAGCACATTTTTGTTACTTAAGTTAAATCCTGTATATACGAAATGACATTTCTATGAATTATATGCCAAATATCGTATGCGTCATAATTGTAAAGTAATATCTCGCGGATTTGTCAAGCAGTATATCTGAATATGATGGCCGGCCTAACTAAAAGTTGCCTAAAAGCCATAAATAAATAATTAAATTGTTCTCACGAATCGGTCGCAGTTACATAGATATAAAAATATACACGAAATTGGTTATTTTTAAAATAACGGAAACCAATACAAAACTTTCAAAGACGTAAGGAACAAATCTTAGACACTTCTTTGTAGACTTGTTTCCATTTCTGCGTCTGGAAACATCAGCTAAAGTTAGATTACTGCTTTCATGAGCATAAGAAATGAAGTGAATCTTCTTTTTATACACTTCTTTATATTTCTCTCTGAATCAGAGTTTCTTTAAGGTTCTTATAAAATATACTTGTCCTTCAACTTCCCAAAAGAGCGTAAGTAAACTATTTTAGCCTGCCACAAGTGCACAAAAAGTATACGTTTTATGAATGCTATCTAAAGTGAATATTTAAGCAAAACAATCAAGTATATTCCTCCAAATAAGGCTCAATATTTGCATCTCGTGCTTGGTATCGATCTCAGCTTATAGCAAGTAAGCTTTGTGATGCACAAACATTGTGTTCTCCCATTTTCTTCACTCCACCATTAATAAACAATATTCAGCGTTTCAAAAATCAATATGGCCTGAGCCAAAGTTCTCTAAAGACCATAAATAATTTAAGTAATATAAAGGTAAAAGATTATCGATTTAATGGTTCTACATTTCTATTCAACCCTATCTCGGCCTGACCTGAGATGCCTTAAGCTTTTTTAAAATTTTCACTTTTTATTTCTTATAATAGTTGATGTAAAGTGAAAATAACTACTTCTTCCCTATGCTGCAGTGATAAATATTTCCTTCAGAAAAGCAAATACTTACACGAAAACTGTTAAATATATGTTAGTAAAGCAATAAGCAATAATTCGCCAATCCTAACATGTCCTGGTTTCAATTCACGGTATAATCTCAAACAGTGCGCGTTCAGTCAACATTATGATACAATTAAGTGAAATGTCATGAATAAAAATGATTACAATCACTGTGTTCTACGGATCCCGTGAAAATGTCTACTTTCACCACGGCTTCACCTGTCTACTACAATCAAATTGAATACCAAATTCTGCTTGATATTTCTGACCGGCTTCGCAAAGTAAAAGTGGCCATAATTCAAAATATGCGTTCTTCCCCCATTCACATAAAAATAGCTTATTTTCCAGGCAGGGCAAACAGCACAAATATCCAGGCTAAACTGTAGATCTGTATTTAAACTATATTCCATAAAATGTTAACAAAAGGCAACGGTAAATCATTATTAGTTCGCTAAACCTGCCTTCGTACGGAATACCCATCATCATGATTTTTAATAATTCAACAAGCATCCGTAAGCTCCCCAAGTCTGCATTAGCAAAGTGTAGTTTTAGTTCCGTTGGGGCCATCACTCTAATTTAAAATATACCTACTCGCCGTAGTTTACTGGTAAAGTATTCTTTTCGAACTGCGGACTGCTAAAAATAATTTCAACAACTACAGAAAATAATGCAATTCATCAACAAAAAACTATATTTTATTTGAATTCTTCCTTTGCCTTAGCGTCTCAAATTAGACATTCCTGAGTTCAATTCCCGGCGGTGACATAAACTTTTACCAAAAAGTTAGTCCATAGCAAAACACAATCCGAATTATTACCAATCAGAAATTGTATTAAGATTACTTCCTCTCCCCCTACCTTATTCCGTGCTCAGTTCGGCCGTAGGTATCTTCAGTCAAAACTGCTAAGAAAGCACATTCAACTAGAAATATTTAGTATGGATAAAAAGTTCAAACATTAAAATGAAAGAATCGATCACAGATTCGAATCCCGCCAGAGGCATGGACATTTTTGATTTTCAATAATAAGTACAATGTGATGCAAAGGCCAAAGTTGGCATCCTAGAATATTCAAGATGAGACTATCTAATAAAAATAAAAGTTGAATAAAAATAAAGTACTTACTTTTTAGTCTAATGACGATAACCTTGTAACACAACGTTCAAGTTTTACATAAACTCAAAAAAATAATGCAGAGTCGATCAGTAACTTCTTAAAGAGATAATCTGTTCAACAGTAATGCCAGGGACTCCGTTCGAAACATTTATATAATTGTAAATTCGTCTGGAATTTTCTTTAGCGTCCCCCAGCGAAACTAAATATTTGAAATCCTGTTACTTCCCTACAGGTGCAAAATTTCTCATGTTCATCAGAAAACGGATAGACAATAAAACACCATTCTCTTCAAAATTTACCGTTTCATACAACCGTTCTGACAAATAAGGAACAGCTTCAGATCAAACTGATAATATAGTAAAATGTTAAGAACCAAGCTATAGATGGTCTCGCCTTTCCTTTCCACATATCTCGGTTTGCTGCTATCCCCATCCATGTAGCTCCTGAAAACGCTTGATTTCATCTACCTATCTTGCATTTGGACGTCCTCTCGGTCGTTTCTTTTCTCTAGGAATCCAATGTAGTACATTTGTCGTCCACCTTGCATCTGTTCGTCTAGCTATGTGACCGACCCATTTCCACTTCAGCTTCTTCGCAGTCTTGATTACATTTTCTACCTTTGTGCGCGAATCCATTCATTTGTCTTCTTGTCCCTCCTAGTTATTCCTAGCATGCATCTCTCCATTGCTCTTTGTGTGACTCTTAATCTTTGAGTCGTTTGCGCTTCAGTGTCCAAGTTTCACAACCGTACATCATCACAGGTAAGACACATTGATTATAGACTTTACGCTTCAGACACATTGGTAGTTTGCTTTTGAAAATAAAGTGTATCTTCTATTTATTTCATCAGCCAACTTGGCATTGGATGTTTTGAGCTGGCCTAGATAAACATACCCATCAACTATGTCTTGTCTCTCCTCTAATCTTTATTTCCCTTAGAATATATATATATATATATATAGGTTACCTGTCGAAGTCCATGCGTTATGTTTTATCCCTCTGGCTAAAAAGTTTAATTCGCACACTGGAGCGCTCACCTCCTGTGTTAGGGGTCGTCGGATGGATCCGTGCTCATGCCATGTGGGCTTTGTGGTGGACAAACACCGTGTGTGTGGGTTTTCTCGGCGTGCTCCGGTTTCCTCCCACTTTCTTCATTCCATCAATTCATCCCATCGTCATCCACATGGCCTGAGTCATAGTTGCCTAAAGGCCTTAAAATAAATTCAAAAATTCAAAAACATAAACTTTCCCGACTTCTTTCCCTTCAATATTCACCAGGACGGGCGTAAGCCATAGTGCTGTTACCGCCCATACATATCATTTTATCTTATATATCTTCAATATTCACTACCCTAAGGAAAGCTTTATCTCTGGTTCATTCATGCTGTTCCTGTTTTAAATTAACCTAGTACACATCTTTTATTTTAGGCTTCAGTAGCAAGTGTTGTGCAATCGTGTGCGCCCGCTCTGACCGTCTGTCGAAAACTTTCAACTCATTAACTACTAGATCTAGGAAGGTGGTTAAGGTGTCACTGAAAAAGTCTCTGCAAGACGAATTTTAACACCTATCATTTATCTTAATTTCAGGGGCGGTTCCGCGAATCTCGGTAGATTTTAACTTTGAAACTACTAGAATTAAGAAGGTGATTGAGTTGTTGTAGGAAAGTTCTCGTCGCGATTTTTCCAACGGAATATTAATCATCCAAACATAATGCTCGCTGTTTAAGCCTGGTGGTAGTTTATATCACAGCCTTCGACTGAACTCCACCTCACTTGTTTTATTTATTTATGGCTTTTGTTTATCTTAGGCTCGGGCCAGGATAGGGTGGGAGAGAGGATGTTGGAAAACTGTCGGGAAGGGTCTAGTTTTGTAGGTACCAAACCGGCATTTGTCTGATATGGCCAAGGCCCTGTAAAACCTCAGTGAGGATAATTGATCGCGAAGTCAAAGCCCTACTAACTGAGCTACGGCCGCATCTTAGTGTTTTCTTTGTCACTTGTATCAACTCGCCAGTTTCCAACAATCATGGCTTGCTTCTCGTAAGCAAGTGCTATTATCTGATTTTTAAAATGTCATTTTGTTATAGTTTTAAGGCGTCAATTAACTTACTTGTGTATTTTGCATTGCAATCATCGCTCAGGCAGCTAGGACCTAAGTTAGTCACATTCCTGATGTATGTAGGCCGTTGTTGAGCACTATTTCGGGACAAAGTTTGAGCAGAAAGCGGAAAAAGTGTTACTTTAGGTACCATCTCGACATTTGCTTCTAGAAACTGGGCGAGAAAGACTCGGTCAGGGTGGTTGGCAGGAAATTTTGAGCCCTCGTGACTCTCAGTACACGATCGTCACTTCTAGATGCCAAACATTTTCCCCTGATTCTCGAGTCTGAAGCGTATAATTGTGTAACTTTATATAGTGAGCATGGCATTAAGCACTTTTTCAAGAAGTTCCTTCAAAAATCGCGTTAAAACATTATGCAAGAATATATCGTTGAATTTCGGTCCTGTTTGTGGATTCAACCGCAGTCTCGTTTGTACAGATTCGCTCGGTATTGTTCAAAGCCTCGGAAATATGTATTCTAAGCATCCCCTCATCCTATTTAAGACACCCTATCCGCTTTGCTGGTGGTGAGGTTGCCTTTTCTTGGATACCAAGTCATGTTGGTATCCATGCTAATGAATTGGCAGAAGAAGTTGCCCCCTTAGTCTTCTCTAGGAGTTAACTGATATTCAGCATATCCTACTTCAGGACATGTTGATATAGATAGGTTACGCGGTATTGAATGGCAGCGACGATGAGATGACGTTGCTGTTAATAAATTGAAAGAAATTAGGGTAACTGTTTCTCTGTGGACATCATCTTGCCAAGATAGTATTCGTGAAGAAGTACTTTTATCTCGCCTACGTATAGGACACAGTCGCATGACACATGGATATCTCTTGCGACGTTCGGATCCATCGCATTGTAATAATTGCGATGTAGTTGCAAGTATTCGTCACGTTCTTTTAGATTGTCCAGAATAAAATAATCTCAGACAACATTATAATATCCCCAATGACATGACGTCATTGTTACCAGGTGTGTAAATATGAAAACGGAATTTGTGCATAGACGGCGTCAGCCGTCACTGTGGTTACCGTAAAACTGCGTCCTTGACGCCACTTCCTTGTTTTGACTGCTGATAACGATTTGCAACTTACAACCAGACAAGTTTCATGTCATAGTGTAGTGTTTAATAGCGTTGAACATGGCTCAATTTGTACCTACAAACTACAATGTGCGGACAGCATTGATTTTTTGTTACCATTTGAAGAAAACTGCTGCAGAATCGCATCGCATGCTTGTCGAAACTTACGGTGATCATGCTCTTGGTAAGTCAGTGCTATGCGTGGTTTACAAAATGTAAAAGTGGCGATTTTGACGTGAGAAACGAAGAACGTGGAAGACCACCGAAAAAGTTTGCAGACAGCGAATTGCAAGTTTTATTGGATGAGGATAACGCTCAAACATGACAACAACTCGCGGATCAATTAAATGTAACACGAGAAGCAGTTTCCATACGTTTAAAAGCCATGTGCAAGATTCAGAAGGTGGGAAAATGGGTTCCAGAAGCATTGACTGAACGACAGCAGGAAAACAGAAAAAACACTTGCGAAATTCTGCTCGCCAGGTACGAAAGGAAATCATTTCTTCATCGAATTGTGACTAGTGACGAAAAGTGGATCTGTTTCGAGAATCCTAAGTGTAAAAGATCATGGGTAACTCCAGGAGAACCGGCGACATCGACTGCAAGACCAAATCGCTATGGACGGAAGACAATACTTCGTGTTTTGTGGGATCAGAAGGGAGTGATCTATTACGAACTGCGGAAACCTGGTGAAACCGTTAATACCCAACGTTACCGACAACAAATGATTGATTTGCATCAAGCTTTGCGTGAAAAACGACCAGAATATGACCAAAGACAACATAAAGTGATTGTGCTTCACGATAATCCGCCCTCCCACACAGCAAAACCGGTCAAGGAAACGATTGCGACGTTTGGCTGGGAAATCGTTCCGCATGCGGCTTACTCACCAGACTTGGCGCTTTCCGACTTTCACTTATTTGCATCTATGGGACACGCAATTGCTGGCCAGCGCTTCAGATCTTACGAAAATGGACGAAAATGGCTTGATGACTTGTTTGCAGCACAAGAGTCAGTTTTTTTTGTCTAGCATCCACACATTGCCGGAACGATGGCAGAAATGTAACGCTAGAGATGGCCAATACTTCGAATAAAATAGTTCTTAGCATTTTCATCGAATCACTGTATCTTTTCTGTATATGAATTCCGGTTTCATATTTACGCACCTGGTAGGTGATGGACCAGGCATGTTGCGGAGAATTTTTATGTATGTTCGAGAGATAAGTCTATCTCCGTCTATTTGAGATAATAATTGCCCTTTAGCTGTTAAGTTTTATGTTGTATTATTGTTTTATCTTCTGAATGCTCATTTACAGCCTTCATGTTTTTAACTGCTTATGATAAAGACTCTATACATCTTTAGTTTATTAATTGTTATACTGGCTATTTACACCAGTAAGCTTTTGTTGAAGACCTTTGCATCCTCAGCTTTATATGATTCTGTCGAATTAACAGCTAAGTTTAGACATGGTAAAGGTAAGGGGCTTGCCCCGTATCGGGACGGCCATTTTAGATCTTTCTCTTTCCAAAATGAATAAATTTTCTGTTTATGCTCGTTCTGGTAGTTCCCTATTTCTAAAATAAATTTCTCTTTACGTCCATTTTAGTGTTTCTTTTTTCTAAACTGGATATCATACATATTATACTCGTGGCCAGTTTAGTAGAGTATTCTGTTTTATATATATTTCATATTTTTCTGTTTTTCTTTCAGTCATAATTTGGTTTTCATTCAGTCAAGTTGACGAGAGCTCAGTTGACGAAGCGATCGTAAGGTATCAACAAAGAAACATCATTCAACAGAGACACAAAAGAGATTAATAATATTGAAGATCGTAAAAATTAAGAGTTTTAAGGGTTATTTGAATTTCTTGGGATTTTCTATCTTGCATCACGTTTTTACTTTTTTACTGAAAACTTTCTTCTCCAGTAGCATGCAAAAACAACCAGTCGTCTACTGGTATAATTTCGTTCTCTATGTAAATTCCTTCTGGCGAGGTCTATCGGAGCATCTTTGCCGCATCTCTCTAATGCTCGGTGAATTCACACTTGAGAAGGATTATGCAAGTACTAGATTCTGTCTCTCCAGCTTTACATTCTAAACAGTATTTGAAAAGCGGAGGAGGAAGGGGAATAAAAACGAAATTTTGACAATAAGAAGAATAAAGCCGTTGTTGATCGAACTACGGCGCTCTACTGGCCAACATTGTAATTAATTCATTGATCTAACATTTTTTGTCATTTAGAGTTCAGTCTCATACGTGACTTCATTCTACTTCATGAACACATATCACGCTTCTTGTCTCACGTAAATGTCTTTTTCTTTGTTCTGTGCCTTTTAGAAAACAATTTTCTATTATCAAGTTTATTAAAATTAACACTTATAACATTACGAAATTGCCTTGTAATTATTTTTTTTTTCGTTAGAGATTTGTGTCATGAGTGAACATATTAATGCACAACATGAATTATATGAATTCTCAAGGTCATGCTAATATCTTGATGAAAATATCATCTACCAAAAAAATAATAACCATAAAAGATGCAATATTTATTTACAGTCCCTAGACTCTAGAAATTAGGTATTCTGTTCGTAATGTACTACGGGGTTCTTCGCGTACTTATTTTGTGATTCGGTTGGAATTATTCCACTCCTAACTAGAAAGAAGAAAACGAAATTTTCACAAGGAATTAATACTTGTATCAGTTACTGGTAAATTCCCAAACACAAAAACAAGAAATTATGTAAAGACGAAAATTCATTTTCAAGTACAGGGAGCGGATGCCTATTTCCATGGTAGTCCTAATTCTGTGATTCTATTCAGTTAGTTGTCACGGAACTGTCATCCAACACTTAAATTTAAAAAAAAAGAAAAAAGAACAAAAAACAAAAAACAGATGCCTGAACACAGTTTAATTTTATATTTTTGCCTTTCCACTTGTAGAAACAGATAACTATAGAAGCTTCTGATTACTTCTACGGCGTTGATCCTCAAGACTTGCTTTCTCTTGTACCTTCTCCTGCGGAAAGGTTTTATACTAAGATAAATCATAAGATAGCACAATAGATAAATATTAGATAAATCCAGATATCGGGCATTTAAACCCTATTGTAGAATAGCTTTCCTATTTGAAGCTCAGTTTTCATGGTTTTCTTGATTTGGTCACGTACTTGAGCCAGAGCTGTGGTTCATTTCTCATGGTTTTCTTGATTTGGTCACGCACTTGAGCCATAGCTGTGGTTCTGTGGTGCTAAACCTGTAGCTACGTGTGGTACCAGAGTGGTAGTTACATATCGGGAGGTTAATTCTCGTGCACCTTTCTTATTTTGTGCATCAGAGATTACATTGCAAACTAACTCACGCTATGGTTTATGGAACTTGAAGGTTCATCACAGCAGTAACAAGCATTCGCCATATGATTTTATCTGCGCAAGATCAAGCCAAGAACATCTACATCTGGAAGGTCGCTTCTAATATTGCCCTCCTAATGATGTCTTGATTTTAGAACCCGCGTATTAAAATATTTCGTAGAAATAATTTTGGAGGTGGGGTGAGGAATCAAAATTTTAGAAGAGTTGCCATTGCGCAGATGGGTGCAACTCACTTTTTAATTCTAGTTTACGCATGAAAGAACAGTTTTTACGCTAGTTTATCGTATTTCTCTTCTGAACCGTTGCTCGGACGAAAGAAATCGAGAGAGAAATAAATATTCCGTAGAAAATTCTGCGTGAAAGTTGTCATATATAGCTAATCTCTACCTAACTGTTACAGATGATATTTGAATGTCATTGTAGCATACTGCTTTTCATGGTGAATAATATCGGAATCTACTGGTTTTATAAGATAAATGACTATCATGAAAATTACGAAGTGGAATATCTTGTACAAGGTACGTACATTGCGGTTCTGTATCAGCTATTTGTATTGATATTTTGTCGGTATACTTCAAAAGTTAATTTTGTAATTTGAGCTCATTTCCAAACTAGCCAGGAGAAAGAGCGCTCTGAATTAGTTTTTTTTTTTTTTTGGTATAGTTTCCCCTCTATATAGCACGGTCCTCAAAAAAGTTCTTAATGTTATTCATATGATAGAGTGATCTCTATTCAACCTTTTATTGACAGCTGAATTTAAACACCCTTGTCCATGACCATTGAAACACATTGTTGAAGACGGAACAGGCGTAAGCCATAGTGCTGTTACCGCCGATACAACTCATTTTATGTATCTGTTATACATTGTTGAAGAGCATAATCCAACTTTGACACAGACGCATCGTTTCTCGCAACCCATTGTAGAGTTACAAGATGCAAATTGCATAATCGAAATCGGAGCTGATTTCTGTATTGTAGAAGCAGCTGATATACTGTTAATATATTTTTTTTTCAACCTCACTCCGAGCGTGATACCATTTCCCCGTCATGTTTGTAGTTTTCTTTACTAAAAAAAAATACTGTTTTAAAGTGGTAGATGTCGGTGGTGTATTTGAGTGGCCAACTAAATTGTTAAAGGAAACGAGTCTGTGGTGGTTTAAGGATGCTATTGTTCGTGGAGATTTGAATAACACAAGTGTAAATCGCTATCTAGCACTTGCAGTTTCTTCGTTTGTTGATAAATTGTTGTACGTACATAGAAACGCATGTGTCCCAGATCTTCTGTTATTTTAGTGTACTGACCATTTGTGTTTTCTCTTAAATTATAAAAAGTTAGCAATAGTAACACCACCGCATGAGGAGATATCACAAACACTTAATAATTTTGGAATACTAAAATCGCTTCAATTATGTATTCTATCCTTCATGTTTCCTTTATCGACTTTCAAAACTCTATTATCTTTATTTTCAGGGGCAAGAGTAATAATGAGCGTAAACAGAGCGACCTTCCATGACCATTGTTTTATTTCTATTAGATTCCTTGATCGCAGCACATCGTCACAACCTGCAGCAGTAATCGTTTTAATGCCCTCTTATTCAAATTTATGTGCCAGTTGTAAAACGAAACAATCTTTTTTTTTTTTTCGAGATTGTTTTTCTTTTCAGATCATTGGAAGTGAATTTAGAAGTTCCTTAAAAATGTGTTGCTCTTGTTTGATGCTCTTTTTACTGCTGGCATTCTCAATGTAACTATCAAATACAACAGGCAATGTTTAGTCATAAATTAATGTTAGCAGTATAAATATCTTTACATATATCATGTTTACACCATGTGAGATGATGGATCTAGTAATCGCCACCAACTATTAACTAACAACCGACAAAATCAATGACTTGTTTTGGAACTAAATTAAAAGTTACATAAAAAATCGTTTCTTCATTTCCCTCATTAAATCTTTCTCATCAAATAAGGAAGAGGGATCAGGGAAGGGAATTACCTCATTCGTGCGCATCGATCTATACTTCAAGTGCGTTAAGCCAAGCCTTACAATGCGCTGCCTATGACCATTGATCTAATTCAGTGGTAATACGCTTTCTATGTTACAGTTAACTTTTGATCTCTGCTTCATTTGTTATTTACTGTAGTTGCTGTTTATTATTACATGTTGCTTTCTGACATCAAGGTAAGCAAAATAACAAGTAGCGTACTCCCAGACGTGCGACATCAGTTGAAGATACTGTAAGATAGACAAACAGACACAAAACGGTAAAGTTCAACAAGTTTTTGGGCGGCGATGCCATGATAAGTACACAAATAAAACAGCGGTACAATAGGTTCAAAGGTGGCCGCAAGTAGGGTAAAGTTAAAGTGATGTTGATTGTGTTTTTTGAGTACAGTGGCATTATGCATAACGGATACGTACCAGAAATACGAACCGGCGTTGCTTGGAGGGTTCTATCTTAACTTTCTTCGTTGCAGGCGACCCGACCTGTGAGCTTCCAAAAAACTTGCACTTGCACCAGGATAGATCTACAGTCTATTACTCGCACTTGATCCAATCTTTCCTTGTAAAGAGCAGCATTGTCGTTTGCCATGTTCCATATTGCCCACGCATGAATCCTTGTGATTTCTGACTTTTTCCTTAAGTAAAATCAGCACTCAAAGGTACCGCTCCGACATCCAAGAGACATCATGGACAATGAGGACGATGGCGTTGACAGTAGATCCAACATATGCGTTTCAGGCAACCTTCCAGGAAAAGCAGGATCGTTAGGTTCAGTTTGTGGAATCTTCGAAATAGTAAGGTTTAGGCATTGAAACACTCCAAACATGTAGTTTTATTTTCCTGGTCTGTGGTCGGATGTTTTTTTTTAGACAGACCTTATATACAGTATATCCCATTGGTATTCAGTCATAGAAACTTTCACTCATCTACATCTGCAAGTTCTAAGTGTAGTTTGTTTCAAATCATGTGTAGTATACCAGAGATACAGAAACGCATATGTAGACCAACTTTGTAATGATATACTTACTACAAACACCTTGCGAGACACACACGTCCCGATTGTAGGGTAATAGTTACTTGTGATATGGTAGTCATTCAGCAACAGAAATTTACGAACAGATAAATTTACGCTCGACTTATCTATAAGTAATGATGTACGAAGGTTATTTTCAATTAATCATAGTACCCGTGAATTGAAATGCTTTCCAATATATCGATAATTTGTCCTAACGGCTTAATGCAAACGCTTTGTAAGAGACACACGTCCCGTTGGATGTCAAGGGGTTAATAGTTCGACAAATTTGTATTGCTTTTAATAGAAGAAATATAATCCGATTTGCTGCAATTGATGTGATAAAAAGTGTAATTTGTCTTTTCCGATTAGCTATTTTTGATATACATTACCATGAATCGCTAGACTTGATAATACGATGCCTTCTACAGATCTTCGCTCTAAGGTTTTGGTTTCCATAAATAACCTTATTTGTTCGATTATGCAAAATCTTCCAGCTGTCGTTACCGCGCAATGGGCATATGGGAATTCAGTTTTGATCACTGTTGTGAATGTGTTACCTGGTTAAAATATTGCAACGTAAAGTTTCTATCCCGTTATTGTAGTTTAGTTAAATAAATAAATATAAATAAATAGTTCATGCAGATTTTTTGGTCATCTAGCTAATTTCTTCCATGATTGGCTTCCCTTTTGTACAATAATGGGATAAAAATAATTCCGATATATATATTTTTAAATAACCAGGAGTTTAGGTCTTTTAAAAATAAGCATATTTTAGATATTACATATAGCATAAATTGGTTTATATGAACTTATGGAAGTATGCAACTGAGCAGACACATTGTTATAAATCATACACGCTCGCGAGCTACTAAAAAATGCACGTCATAAGTTTCAGCATAATGAGCAGTAATTCATAAGAAAACTGATGGGAATTCACTTGTATGTCCCGCTCTGTATTTCAGGGATTACAGGGTTTACGTCGTACGTAATTACCGTGTTTCTGCGTTGGTAATATATGCTTCTCACAATTCATTGTACAGTACCACAATTTTTACGAGTAATTGTAGTTTTACTCGCCTCATCTTTGTTTAATATTTTCATATGCAGTACTTTATCTTGTGTGGATCTTCAGTTTTTTGTTGTAAATACGAGTGTTTACACGTATATATAAATAAAGGGGAGATTAAAGTACACAGTGGAAGAACTGTAATTATTTTATATTTTGCTTGTGTTTCTTGGACTATTAAAATGCGTCAAGCTTTCATCATGTCCATGCATTTTAAACGTGTAAACATGCACATACTTAGGAGAACAAAGCAGTTTTTTTTTATCTTTCCGGGCTGTCAAAATTATCCTGATTATTATTCATCCGGATATAGTTCGAATAGTTATCCGGATAATTTCATTATTCAATTCCGATTAATTGATTATTCTAGAAACGAACAAGATATTCGAATATTAGAAAAACAAATATCTGAATAACTGTTATCCGAAGAACAATGAAACTTAGAGGAAGTTCAGGTAATGTAAACCTCCATTTTTATTTCAATTTATAATTATCTTCCTACAACAATTTCCTGAACACTTTTAAAGCAGAGAACTTTAGAATCAAGTTAATGTCTACTCAAGAGTTTCCAGGGTGTTATAATTTATTTTAACCCATTTGTATACCAATTAGGCATCTGACTGAAACTGAGCACATTCTTAAACGTCATGATAATACATGACGATGTAAAAGTTTTCAACTTTCTATATTTTTCCGGAACATTCAAGGCATAGTAACTCTCTAAACAAAATATAGGTCTAAATCGTTTCCCCTCTGTTAATCAGTCGCACTAGACAAATGTTAGTATATAATGCCTTCAACTTAGTTCCTGGTCGACTTCATTCCCACGTCCTTTCCCGGCCTATCTCAGCCTCAGCCAAAGTTGCCTAAAGATCATCGATAAATTTGATGCAAATAACATAAAAATAATAATGTAAAATGAAGAAGTGCATTGGTGATAAGTAGAAATAAGGTAGGTTTGTCTTAATTTCAAGATAGCCGCCATGGAGCCGCGTAGGCGAGTGGTTGCGTAAGTAGTTTGTGCTTGGAGGTGACTTAGAGGTGTGTGGTGACATCAGCAGGATTGTTTTTCCAAGGTTGTGGGGGAATTTGTAGCAGTTGCATAATACTTTATTTCAAGAATGACTGAATTCCAAGATGGCGGCCATTGAGGTAGATAGGCGAGTGGTTGCGTAAATAGTTTATGCTTGGAGGTGACATCAGGAGGAGTGGGTAATCCTGTAAGTTGGTGGGGTACAGGTCCTTTGGGGTTAGTTTAACCTTCTGCATGTGCGGGTGACGTCACGTGCCACGTAGTCGAGTGTTTTCATAAGTAGTTTATGGTTATGGTTAGATGTGCCTTTGAGGTAGGTGGTGACGTCAGAAGGGGTGATTGTACAAGGCTGTGAGTGAAATGTGGGTGGGAAAAGGTATTACGCAATGATTTCTGCAATAAAGTCTTAATTTTAAGACGGCGTTCACGTTGTTGCTGATTGGCTAAGTGGTTCGGGCTTGGAGGCAGCGATTGGATAAGTAGTTTGAGGGTTGGAGTGACGCAAGACATGTTTGTACAAGATTGTGGGCTAAATTTGGCGAGCAGTTGCATAATGCTTTATTTCAGTTCTGCAAGAACGAGAGAAACTTAAGATGTTGCCTGGAAAATCCCATCACATGACAGAGGCCATTGAGCTACCATGTTGAGGTGTACTTGACGCAAGCGAAGTGATTCTGTCAGTCCATAGCTTAAGGTGATCGGAAATTTAAGATGACGTAATCCAAGATTGGAAAGTTGGGGAAAAGACCGTGTGGCGTTTGGAAATCCCCACCATGTGAACATTGAACAAAATTGCGGGTTGCAAAAGCTAGAAGGAATGTACAAGATCATTGATGTCATGCGGACATTGAGAGAAGAGTAAGTTAGGACTAGATTCAAAATACTCCATTACAGACAGGACAAATAATCGAATAACCAGAAGTGAAGAAAATAAACAAATGAATGTAGACTTCCCTTAGAGAAATAACTATAACGAAAAGTGAGCAAAGAAACAAACGAAATGAGTTAATATGGACTACCCTTAGACGAATAACCAAACTGAGCAAGGAAACAGACGAAACGAGCGAATTTGGATTTTCCCTTAGTCGAAAAAAGGACCACCACAATTGAACAAACAAACAAATGAAACCAAGAGAAGAGGAAGAAAAGTGGGGGCTCATACTTGGGTATGATCATCCAATTTTTTTTATGGTAAAGCTCTGAGAAGAGCATTACACATATCAAAAAGTTCCTGCTTATTTTGATTGGGCGGCTAGACCAATCTTCATTTTTAAGCAGCTTAAGGTTGCTGCTGGATTTCAATCAGTGGATTTATTTTTTGCTTTTGCTAACCCGCGGGTTAGTCCCTTCTGAGGGTTGTCTCCAATTTTATCATTATATTTTATAATGTTTATAATCTTACATCATCATTTTTTTCTTTAGGTATTGTTTGTAGCCTATAGGCAGAATTATTCTTGGAAAATGTAAAGTACTGTAACTGTGTTTTTTTGTTTATTGGCCCTTCGAGGGTGCCATGAACTGTGCGTTGATAGTGCATTGACTATTTCGAAGTCCTCGTGTTGGCCAATGCCATAGTGCTGTTACCGCCCATACAATTCATTTTATCTATCTATCTATCGTGTTGGCCAGTTATAGAGTATTGGTATATGGTACTCAGTAGTGAGAGTGGTGTTTGTATTAATATCTCTCGTGTGTTGAAGTTGAGATCAGTCTGTATGGTATCCACGAGTAGTGGATGGTCGTTTTGGTATCTTGTACTTATGTATTTTAGTCTTGATTTTTCTGTGGCTTAAGATGCTTTCGAACGTTACTTGGTCATAGAGCTCTCTGGTTGCGCTAGGGAATTTGACACGGAAGGCAATTCGGAAAGCGTGTCGCTCCAGAACTTTCAATTTTTCATAGTAAGAGGCTGCTGCTGAGATCCATGCTGTAAAACCGTACGTTAAGACTGGTCGTAAGAAGACTTTGTAAGTGGAGAGTATTGTTTCTGGATGCAGTCCCCATGTGGTGCCCGTTAGTCTTCTGAGTAATTTCAGCCTTGTATATGCTTTTTATGGGACTTTGTTTAGGTATGATTTCCATGTTAGTTTGTGGTAAAAAATTACGCTAAGATATGTGACTTGTTTTGCTGGTTTTATTGTTGTATTTTCGACTGTAATGGCTAGTTTATTTGGATTTCTATGAACTTTGGATCTTCCGTTATGTGGTATGAAAACTATTGCTTGGGTTTTGTTTGAATTTATTTTGAGTCGCCATTTGTTGCACCAAGTAACGAAGCTATGGATAGCGGCGTTTATGATGTTGTTTACTTTGCAGTTTTTGCTGTAGCTAGGAAAGCAGTATCGTCTGGGTATTGAAACAGATGAGCATTGTTCGGTAGGCTTGAGAAGTTTGCAACATATAATAGGTATAGTAGAGGTGATTGTACTGAACCCTGCGGGACACCACTGAAGATAAAGTACGGATGGGAACTGTTGTTGTTTAACATATGATATACGGTTTGAGAGGAACTGGTGCGTGAATCTAATATGTGCCCCAGGAAGTTTAAGTTTATAGATCTGTCCTTGGTGCCATGCCTTTTCGAGGTCAAATAATTCTAGGCATGATGGATTTAGTGAGTTGTAAATTTGGACTACTAGGTTTGTGAGCCTTAGTAGTTGGTCGCTTATGCTAAAATTTGGTCGGAAGCCAGCTTGATGTATCGGTAGTAGGCTGTGCTCTGTGAGGTGGTGGTGTAACCTATAGACCAGGATTTTGCTGAAAGTTGTTGTTAGCTGTATTGGTCGGTATGAGGAAACGGAATTTGTTGCTTTGTTCGGTTTTGGAAATATTAATGTTTTTGATACTTTTCAGTTCTGGGGTATGAAGCCGGTGCGTAGAATGAATGTATATATTATTGCCAGAAGTTGCATGAAAGATGCGGGAGCTTCTTTGATGTGGCGGTAGCTTATGTTGTCAATGCCTGGTGTAGAGTATCTTTTATTTGCTATTGATCGGCTTCTTGGTATGTTGCTATCCATTGCGCCTTCCATTTTTCGTGAGCCACTTGTCATTGTTGAGATCAGTCCGAATGCTTACTTGGTTATAAATTGAGCAATATATAGTGTAGTAACAGATATTAAAATGATATGAATTTTATATATAAACAAAACTATTACCAAAATCAAAGTCCAACGTATAGTGACAGTCAGAATATATGATCTAGATCTAGCCAAAATCGAAGTCCAGAGAAATAGCGAGGTCAGAATATAGAAGATTAAATCAAATTCTTAACCAAAATCAGAGTCCTTAATAATACCTTGAGTCAGAATACTTATACCAGTAACTTACAAATAAACCAAACTCGTAAACCAGATAAATAGCCTATAACAGTAATGCCAATAGTAATCCTTAAATAACTACGGACTCGGTTTATCTTTTAATTGCTCAGCAGCAATAACGTTTTTTGAATGGTGTCTCCCCAGTAAGATGTTCAATCAGTGATTTTTTGCCAGCCGTGGCTAGCTCCCCCAAAGGGCTACACCCTCTATATGGGAAGGTAAGGTAAACTGAACTTGGTAAGGATATTGGAAAGTGGATGGGCTAAGTGGGTTTGTTGTAACATTAAACTTTATTTATTTTTTCATTATCTGGTCATTATGAGTTTTCTCATAATCATTCATATAGAAGGGGAGAAAATCAGATCTGGATGATGATGATGGTGATGTGATGAAGGTGAGGTGCACTAGACGTCAGAACACTTTGGCACAATTAAAGACAATTGATTGATATTCTTCTGGTCTAGGAGCTACTCTAGACCGTGATAGAGACAGGTGAAAGCTCTGTTAGTTCAAGATGGTTACTGTGCAATATATGAAGGCGAAAGGTGATGTGGAAGATTGAATGAGCAATGTTGAGGAATGAATGCTTCTTCTGGGTCGTCGGGTGGTAATATATAGTGGTATATGGTGAGGAGTGTTGAGTGGTGTATTGTTATTGTTCTGTATGTTGTCGTTTTGTTGTGTTTGGATCATGTCGATAAATAAGGGATGTTGCGTGTCATAGCGCTGCCTTATGTATTTTAGACGTAGTGTTTCCAAATAATAAAGCAGATGAGGAAAATTTATTCTGTCGTAAAGTTCTTGGGTGAGACTGTGTAATTTTACTCCGTAGGCAGTGCGGAGGGCGTCATGGGATTTGTGTCTTTCAAGGATTTGTAATTTCTTGTAGACGTCATGGGATGCGTTAATCCAAGCAGTAAATCCATGTCAACACTGGTCGGAAAAATGCTTTATATATATTAAGAACTGAGCTAATTTCGAGTACCGATGTTATTCCGGTCAGTCATTTGATGAGATTGTCTGTTTCTGCCTTTTTGTAATGACGGTCTGCAAGTGTGGGCGCTAAGTAAGATGTTTGTCAAACTATGCCTAGTCAAGTGACCTGATTTGATGGTTTGATGCGTTCTTGTAATATTCTTAGCGTTGTTTTAGACATAAGCGAGTATTATCCTTGTTCTGATTAGAACATTTATGCTCAGAAAGGTGCTACCAGCAGACTAGAAAATTTGAAGCTCACTGTATGACGTATTAGGAAAAAAAAGTTTGTTTTAATTTAGAAATAATGGAGAATATAAAATTAAGAACTTTGTCTATCTATACTTTGTAAATCTAACTATTGTAATTATTTCTATTTCCTAGTTAACTTAAAAACAGAAACGTCTTGCAGAACATCTTGTTAGGCAAGCTTTAATAAAACATTGAAATGATAACTTAAACTTACAACGGAAAATTTTATTGTTTGCATCCTATAAACATTTCTGTGGAACTTTGGAATTACGTTTCTTGTTTCACATCTTTAATGTAATACGTTTTGTTTGTAAACAAGAAAAATGTTTTCTTTGTAAAGTTAAAGTAAGAAATGGATTTTTTTGTTAAGTTTATTTTACAAAACAAAATAAAAGAAATAAAGAAAATCATTTTCTAAAACTAAAACTGAAGTAAAAGAGAGTTGAAAAGTTAGTTATTATTACAAATTTGTGAATAATATTTTTTTACTTTGTGAGATTTAAAAGTTGTGTGCGACATTTTACTTTATGTACGTTTCAAACTGTAGATTGTAAGGTTAATTTCTAACAAACAAACAAAAATCTTTTTAAAAGTAGGAGAAATTTTTTTGTTATAAAGTTATGAGAATAAAATTATCTTTCTTAGGAGTTACAAGTGAAAAGTTAAACATAACTTTTTTTCTTACAAGTTGCAAATGAGATTTTTACCTTGTGTAACTTAAAAGTTATGAGGGATATTTTGCTTCGTGTAAGTTTCTATAAAATGTAAATTGTAAACATAATTTCTACCAAACATTTTTAAAAGTACGAGAAATTTTTTGTTGCAAATTTGGAGGTAAAAATTAACTGAAAGTTAAACATAACTTTTTTCGTACAAATTGCGAATGACGTTTACATTTTTGTGAAGTTACAAATGATATTTTGATTGTATTAAAAACTTTTCTTGATAGGAAAGAAACTAGGAATGAATGTAAAGTAAGCACTAAAGAAGTTACAATGATATTTTTATTCTATGACAACTTTTCTTGTTAGAAAAACCTAGAAATGAAAGTTTGCAAACACTATAATCAGTCTTTTGTAAAAGATAAAAATAATAAATGAGATTTTTGTAGAGTGTGATAACAAAACATATTTTCTTTGTGTAAGTTAGAAACAAAAATTGCTATGTACATACTTTTAAAGCAATGTGAGTTAGAAAACAAAAGGAATTAAAAACAGACAAATGATGTTAAATTTTAAAACTACAAAGTGTAGAACTCTCCCTTGACAAAAGGAGGAAACTATATAACTTCATAAATTTTTTAACTTTCGGATCGAGGAAAAAATTATAGTTTTGTAAAAAAAATACTCTCTATTGGTAACCCGTTAGGACAATATTTCTGTGATTGTCAATATGTCTAAGCATTGAGTAAATATCTATTAGAGAAATGTTTCTTCGTTCGACTGCGTAACGCGTTCTGAAGGCTTCAAACCCCTTGTTCAAATACTTAGTGTGTAAAGACGCTCAGATGTCGCCACTGAGCTCTGAAACAAAAATGCAGACTTTAGTTTTCTGCTTGCTGTATTGGCAACTATGCTATATGTAAGGAAACAGCTAGTTTGCCAAACACTTCCTTTCTACCTTCCACGTAATGATTTATTGCCGGGAGTAAGATAGTCTGCTGGATACCTCCCAGTAAGGGTTTCGTTCAGGTCACATTGCTTTGTTTCGGATTGTAAGAATTCTTCGAGAAATTGTGTAGAGAAGGAAACAGCAAGAAGGCCTCTAACACACTAGAGGGTGAGCGGGGGAAAGGGGGGGATTTTGTTCTATGGTAGAGCAATGGTTTTAAATGCGGAGAATAACGTGCCTTTGCCAGCAAGGTCGTTTGACCCAACCCCCACACGCACCTCGCTATAAGGTCTCGCCATCCGACAACTTTCTCTCGAGAATTTAGGGTGGAAGGTGTGTGACGTCACCTCGAGGCCAAGGGTTTATTTATGCCTTGCTAGTCCCTCGAGTAGACCTAAGATTCGCGGATATAAATACACATTATTTTGGTTGTCAGAAACCTATTTCATGCGAGCCATTAAAAAGAGATAATCAGATTTTTTTCTTTTAATATTTGGTATTAAGGCATCTGCTTGAAATAAAACTAAGATAGTTAACAAGGAAGTTATTACAAAGTATAAGAAAGGATTATATAATCACGTCAAGAACACGCTTCGGTAGCAACTCTGCTTTAAATGTTAAATCCATTGTTTCTGTTTCAAGGCTAGGACCAGACATACTCTTTTAGAGGTTCAAATACCCTATACTCTCTTCACCCGAAAATATCTCCAAATAACCTCTATTCCTAATTTGTATAACTTCTAACGTATTGTCTAATTAAATGTCTTGTAATTTCTAAATTCCTAATACGAGTTAAACATCATATACTTGTAAAGGGTAACTCATTTACTACTGTTAGTACCAAAACTTGTGAAAGAAAGGAGTGTAAAAGAGGAAGGAATGTACACATACTTTGTCAAACAGATTTTATTTTGAAGTGTCACATACAATACTTTGAAGTTAAGTATTATATTTATTTCAAAGCTGTCAATAAAATTAAACATTTACTTCTTGACAGCAATTTCAGGGGTATTTTCCTATTTCCATGAGGAAGTAAAACATGTTGATGTTTCATTGAAAAATATTATCAATAATAATAATACTGTTTATATTTATTGTAAAATATTAGAAATGATTGAAAAACATCTTGATAAATAGGGGTAAACAATGATCGGTCAATGCAGAACAAAGACCTCCACGTTAGATCTTTAAAAGTAATTGTGCCACTCGTGTAATTCTTGATTACTTGTTACAAATGTTGATTGTGAGATAATCACTCCTCAGTGCTATTAAAATTACTTGCTATAGCAAAAAAAAAACTACTGGTGTCAACACTAGAAAAGCCGATGAAAGTAAAATTCAGTGTGAATATGACCTGTAAATGATTGAATTGAATTTTATTGAAGGCATTTAGGCAATTTTGGCCCAGGTCAAATGGATAATTATGGGAGAATTGGTGGACCAAACCATTTCGTTGAATGGATCCGGGAAGGAATTGAACCCGTGACTCATGGGTAAAGCAATTTAATGGGGCCCGTACCTAACCAGACCTCCATGGAAGTGGTAAATAAAATTGGATCGTTAGCTAATTTGTAAAATAAACATGCATTATTAAAAAAAAACTTTTCTCTAATTTGGGACAAAACTAAATTACATTCGTAATGGAGCATATGCAATATAGAGACAAATGTTATAGACCTACTTGTCATAAATTTAATTTCAGCAGCACAAAATAAACTTACTGTAATTCTGCGAGTGTATGCAAGAACTTGATAAATTACATTTCTTTAGTTTTGAGGAAAACAGGTTTGAAGATCGTAACAACTATCCCTCGGGGTGGCCGAGAGGTTAGCGCATTCCTTTTCCGTGCACTTCGTCACGGGTTCAATTCCCGCCGGGGTCTATTGAACAGAATTGTATCGGAGTCCAATTTACCAAAATACTGTAGGTCCCGTCTTAGAAGCTCTTCAGCTCGCTTAGGACGTGAATAACAATTCAATCAATCAAAGCAACTATTGTCCCTTACAGGAGATTGTATACAGAAACTCAATGTTCTGTACAAACAAATATTGATTGTGGACAATTATTTTTAGAGGAGATAGCTCAGCATGTGGAAATAACTTTGTGAGAGTAACTTTTTTTTTAATGTCATCTGTTAAGTTCTTACATGCAACCACAGAATTATTGTCTTAGCACAAAACAAAATAAATTAAACCTTACCAATGAACTTTCCATGACTAATTCCTGGTACACACCTTTTCAATAAGTTTACTCCGAAACTTAAAACAATGACTTCTAATTCACTTTTTAAAAATATTGTACAGATGCATTTCATACATAAACAGAGAACAATTGTCCACTTGTACCATTGTATTATTCAAGGTATTATCTCAGGATTTGCCTAGTGTGATCGAGGAACCAGGGAGAACATCAGTCAGGATGCCCGGCACTAAGAATCGACCCCGAGACTTCCTGATGGAGTTAAATAGTCTGATATCAACCAGCTAGTAGCAGATGCGTTTACATCGGAAAAATGAACAACAAATATCATACGTTGCATAAGTGGTGGGAAGCTAATTCTGAAACCCTAATCATATTGTAACAGTCATCACTCATCACTTAACAATTGGCATTGCTGATTAAGGAACTGACGTACAATATTTTTCAAATTTGAATCAAACGTGATCAAATTAAATAGTTAGAAATTGCTTGTATCGGTGACTCAGTTCTTTGCCTCCAAAACCTCCAACTCCTTTCTGCGAGGGTTTTTTTTTTCAGTTTTTACTCTATCAACTGAATTACCATTTGGAAGGGGGGCGGGTTCGACGTTGAAGATCGGTGATGGTTATTTTATTCGCGGTATTTTAAAACACAGTGAACAAGGAGGAAATGAAAATAAGGTTATCTTCTTAGACCAAAGAGAATATAAAAACAATAAAATTTTAAAAAAATGGAAATTCTTAAACTTCCTCAATGCACCAATTCCGTCTTGAACGGACGATAATTTATGAATGGATCTAAGCGCATCCAAGGACCTCACTTCATCACGGTCGGTGGGTGCTCAGATTTGCTGAAAAGGCTTCTGAATGAAGGGACAGGGAAGGGGAGTCGGTTGTTATTTTTTTTCGTGTACTTCTGCTTTTTCTTGGGGTGTAGGGAGGTTTGTTTACCAGATGTTGTATGTCGATGCTAAGCATGCCATTTTTTCAACACGTGTAGCAAACATCGTTGCCAATACAGCAAACAGGAACCTAACGTCTGCATTTTTGTTTCAGGGCGCAGTGGCGACATCTGAACGTCTTTACACCCGAAGTATTTGAACAAGGGGTTTGAAGCCTTCAGAACGCGTTACGCCGTCGAACAAAGAAAAGATCTCTCTAGGAGATATTTACTCAATGGTCTAAGTCAAGAATCATATTATATGCAATAAATTTTGTTTTTAATTTCACTTAAGAGAACATGAAGAACTCTGTCAAGTTCAGAAACATTTTCAGTGTGAAATATCTCAATATAAATGTAGTGAAATACCTCGATTGAAAAAGTACGTGTAGGAATATACAGAGGAAAAACCTTTTGAATGTGAATTTCATATTCGTACAATGCAAAATATAACGGAAAATCCAGCGTTGAAGCACTTGCAAGTACACGTATACATCTTTGAGCAATGTCTTCATACTTTTGCGTCTAGGTTAAGTTCAATTTCGGTACAAATATAACAAAATTTCGAGTTTTACAAGTGTAATGTAAGTGAAAGAGCGAGACACACTAGAAAGTATTCTGCTTCTTGTCCGTTACAACCAACTACGTGTACTGTGATTTAAACGTTATGGAGATTGCGTATAATAAAAAAATACCAAACATAATTTTAGCTAACTTGTCTTCGCTCACTCGATGTACTCTAGTTTTTTAGATAATATATGTGTGGTTGTAGTTTATTCAAAACTGTTAGTCACGTTAGAATCAAGTACATGCTCTGTGTTGTAAACGTTATGTTGATTGCGTATAAAAAATACCGAACGTAACTTTAGATAACCCGTCTCCGTCCAATCGACATACTCGAGGGTTTTTGAGATAAAATATGTGTAGTTGTAAATAATTCAAAACTATTAGTCACCTATATAAAACTTTTATAGTCATTCTAATACTTTAAACGTGAGAAACTACAAAGTTGAAAACGAGGTAACGTAAGAAATAAAACGTTATTGAATATTGAACATCACGTGCTTGTATTCAAGACAGAAAATATTTTTTCAAATGATGAAAAATATATAAAACTTTTATACTCATTCTAATACTTTAAACGTGAGAAAGTACAAAGTTCAAAAGTTTCTGAGTAGATTTAAGCTAATGCTGTTTGTACTAGAACATAAAATCTCACGAGAGGAAAATCCTTTGAGCCGGGTGTTCGTACAAGATTACGAATTAATTTTGACGGCGAAAAAATACATACGTGGCTCAGTCGAGGTCACATTCTTCTAATACTTTAAATCTGAAAAACTACTAAGTTAAAACGAGGTAATGGAAGAAATAAAAAGTTATTGAATATCACGTATTTGTATTCAAGACAGAAAATGTTTTTCAAAATGAAAAAAAAACTTCTTTCCTTCACCATGTTACTCCTTCTCAAGATTTCATTATCCTTACAACAATTGTGTTAGTCTTCGCAACGTTCTCTTTCCCTTCAGCATTACTCTGTCAGTCGTCTTCCTAACGCTCTCTTTTTATTTTTTTGCCGTCTAAATGTTGAGAACACTGTTTTCAAATTTAAAAATCATCAGTCCATTCTCTTTCCTTCCCACATTAGTCTGCCTCGTTAAGATTTTCATTATTCTTGCAAAAATTGTGCTGGTCTTCCCAATGCTCCCTTTTCTCCGACTTTGCAATCATCTCGCCCTTCCTAATGCTTTACCATTTTTTGACCAATGATTCTGCTAGATTTTTATGCTAAAGCTGTTAGTACAAATGTTTCTCACTAACAGTACTCTTTCTAACAAAATTGTATTTATGGTTTTTAGGAACTTGAGGTTCAGACTAAAAAAAATACTCAATTAATTTGAGCAGAGCAAAAAAGCTCAATTCTTAACTATAACGCTAATGGATGTTTGTGGTCACTGTTTCTGATAAAGATACATCAACTTTCTCAACTAATGTAATATATCAAAAACGTTGCATGAAAACTTTTAAGTTAAAAACGATTCAATTGTTAACTAAAAGACTATTCGTCCGTTCCTAGTTCTAATTTAGAATTTCAATGCATAAGAAGGTAATGCATTCACATTTTATGAAAGCTAAGACTATGTGTTTTCCTCCAAGAAGTTTTCTGTTAACTGAAATTATTACAAAAGGCTCTCATAATACGTCAAATCAATAGCTAAAAAGGAGATGCCATCCCCGGATTAGGGGTGGGCATATGCAAAAGTGCTGGCCCTACTCTAAAAAACTTACGAAATGAAGTGGGTTTAAATTTCGGACAATTTTAATAGTACGTCCCTGGACAAGATAGAACAAGTTTTTTGATGTCATTGACGCGAGGCAAGATAGAACAAGTTCTTTATTTTTGATGAAAGCAGAGCCCCTCAGCACCCACTCCTCGCTACATATTCGTACTGGTGACGTGGCCTTGGGGTGGGTTGAGGTGACCTAAGACGTGTTTGTACAAGATTGTGAGCTAAATTTGGGGAGTGAAGTTACCTAATGCTTTATTTGAGTTTGTTAGAAAATTAAGATGACGGTAATGTTGACGATATGAACCACGTATTTTGGTTATTGAGTGAGTTGTTTGGCTTGGGAGGATGGTTTGAGGTGACCTTCTCAGACCCCCCTAATTAAAAATCCTAGCAGATACCCTGTACTGAAAATAAGTAATGTAATATTTTTTCTCGAATTTCCAAGACGTGCGTACCTTTTTCTCGTAGTCCCCAATTCCCGCCCCCCATTTTAAATATTTTTCGAAATATTTCAAAAACTAATAGCACTATCGAAAATGTAAGTGCATAACCCACTAGAGCTTACAAATTTACATGAAATATAATGAACTGCGATCTCGAGATCTTGTCCATTGATCAGTTATATGTTTTCAAAGATTATGATGCCATTTTCTAATTGAGGTCTCAGCACTCATCAATCGACAAGATCTCGAGATCTTTGTCCATTGTATTTCATGGTAATTTGTATATTCTAGTGCGCTATGAACTTAATTTTTGACAGTGCTCTTAGTTTTTTTAATATTTTTAACAACGTTAAAAGTGTATGTTGGGGAGGGGAGTGAAGAGCCCTCTTATTGGAAATTCCTGTCCAGAAGCGTAAATACCGTCTTTGATTATAACGAGGATATTATTCAATGCATGAATAATATAGTGAATATGGAGGAAGAGAAAAATTCAAACAATCCATCACCCTGAAGTACTCAAGAAAACACTTATTAGCAGCCATTTTAATGTATTGCTTTCTTTTTTTAGTAAAATAATGCTTCTTGTGGGAAATTTTGTTTAATCAACTTCAAAATTGAGAAATTGACTCTTCCTTGGCATAAAAGGCTATTTTTCACTTTGCTCTGAAACAAATATTAGGCATATTAAAGACCAGCTTGATGATTCGAGTGAAACAACAGAAAATACAAACACGGTATCAAAAAGGAGAAAGAGTGAAATAATGGAATTGGTAAGGGAAGCAAAGGAAGTATGCGATGCGATTACTTCCGAAGCAAAATCCTTACATTCACATGGCGCGTTATGGCAGCTAAATTTCCTCCAGAGAAATTTCCGAGTTACTTTTGCAATTTTCTAAAATAAACTGTGGAGAAATTATGTTTAATTTGCACATTTCTTGACAAAGAAAATCCCTGTCTTCAATCCAGACGGCAGAAGAATGCCGATCAATATCAGAAGCTGTGGGCTTGTTCGACTTTATCGTTCAAAATAGCTTGGAGAAAACGTTTAGTGAATTTTCAAAGTTTCTAAAACTGATATTAACAATACCAATAACAGTGACAGAAATTTCTAGTCACGAGAAATTGTGACAAACTATCAAATTCTGTTCTCAATATTATAGCTACGACATTTTTTCTAAGTTTTCTCAAAATCGTAACTAATTGATTTAACGCCCCTTTATTTGAAAATTTGGTCACTTCTTTTGTGTATGTTACATAATTACACTCTACGTTGACTGTGACTGACTAGCTACCCAATCCTTTCTTACATGGTGAAGGTCTAGACCCGCAGTAGGCTGTGCCCCTGTAAATATTCCTTGCCCCAGTACATATATATAAATTTATGTATGGATCTTAATTTTTCTTGACCCCCTAATTTTAGTGGCTGCCGGCGGGCTTGAGTGCAACACCCAGTAGAAACAACCACTGGCAGCCACTGAGGTAGATTCTGAGGTCTCAGCATCCCCTTCCGTTTAATGTCCTCCTCGCTCGCAAACTTACAGTTCAAAAAACAGTAGCGTAACGTTTAATTTCAAACACAATTTACTCTCAGGTAATATGGTGTACATTTTTCGTCACTTCTCAAAATCTGAAGTGTAATCTTTTCTTTCCAATAAGGACATTGTGGTATTCAATCTGAGCCAGAGTGCACCTCAGAGAGCTAGACCAGGGGAAAGTATACAGCGCCCTGGCCGGGATTTGAACCCGGGCCACCCAATCCTCAGTCAAACCGGTAAAATAATTTCGGTGGACGTTGGTTGAAAAGCTCCTGCACTTAGAAATTTTGAATTTCAAGAAATTTAACGCGCTCCTATAACATCATCTTGCATCCGTTTTAGCTGTCATACCAGATTAACATTTTTCTATAAATTCTAGGCGGTACTATTCAGAAATTTCGTCCGAGCTTTCATATTTTGTCTGATTACAATGATATAGAGCAGTGAAAGTTATTACAGTATAGTAACTATTTATATCCATCATTTCAAATGTCCGAGCTAGTCAGGCCAAATCCCTCCAACGATAAAGCAACCAGATCTCTGCACCTTGTGGTTCATATTAAAAAAAAGATTATACACTGCTTAGCAACAATGACATCGGGGTGTTTGGATAACAGAAACACCAACAGTATTTTTCTATTATGTCCAATAATATTTGTGGCAAATTTAATGTTACTACGTCTAACATAATAAAAGCATTTTGAAAAATGAATTTAGAGAAAATAGGTTGGCAACACTGATAACTGGGGTGCTTCGGGACAGTGAAATCCCAAGAATCTTCCTACTGTATCCAATAATGTTTATGCCAATTTTGGTGCAGATAGGTCTATCGAAATGAAAATAATTGAAACAATTGAATTTTTATAACATAGGTTGGCAACAATGAACAACTGCACACATCAAAATTTTCTGCGGATCTGAGCTAGTCTAGCCAATACCGGTACAACAACACATCAAGCACCTCTCTACACCTTGTGGTTGCTGATATTTCATTTCTTCGCATGGATGAGCGAACGGACTGAGCGGTGTTGTAAGATCCCTTTTTCTGTAGCTTCTCTATCGCGGAATATAAAATGTAAATTAAAACTTAAATTGAGTTATCAAAACTATTATTATGATGTTACTATTGCGTTTCATGAAAAGAAAAGTAATGTCTCTGCCACTGGGATTCGAACCACCTGCGTTAAAAGTATAGCGCGCCAACCGATTACGCCACAATACCATCAAAAGGTAAAGTACAATTTTTAGCTATTACAAAGACGTTTTTAAGGTTTAAATTTATTGAAGTGCATTATGCACGTAAGTATATTATCCATTACATCAACTGATGACGTCTACTTACTTTCTGTTCCTTGTTTAATTTCTTTAAACTTGCGAGTAACAGAACTTACGGGACAGCCAAAGGAAGCTCTGAGTGAATGTTACGGAACTGTTTTACCCCGTGGAACGACTGTGAATTACAAAATAGTCAAGTGCTTCTCAACTGTCCCTTGGCTAGCCCGCGCAAAGACTCTGCATATGGTCCTTAATGTTAAACAATTTGTCACTGATAGACGCATTTCTATTACTTTACTCTGAGCAACCTACTTCAGAAGTACATGTGAAATCTATGAGCAAAACTTGGAATTAAAATTTGCCGTTGGATTACAAAGAAAATTCCCTTGGCGGGGAAAACGAGGGAACTTTACAACTTGGTGCGATTTTTGGACTTGGAAATTTTTCGACGCAAAATATTATTTTATTTTATATCACCCTTGTTTGGCTGCATATGAGGACAACATTTTTCACAGAAATACGTTACGCAATTTTGCGTATTCTTGCAAGTCAGTGAATTTATACGATGTTGTAATATATTTATTTTTAGAAAAGAAATATCAGCTATAGACATGCGTCAAAACTTTTGTCGATAGCTGTACCATCCGGAATTTGCATGTGACTAAGAAGAAACTTTAATCGCGATTGTTGACCGCTGGTATAGAATCCAGCACCTCCCGAATGTGAAGTAAATGTTCTACCAACGGAGCTACAGTCACTCGACCTTACTGTTCTGTCTTACTCATAGCCGACTAAGGCATTTATATTACTACCATCAATCCGGACACCAGGGGAAAATAATTGAAGATCTAGTCCTGACTGTCCTAGTATTTTAATGTTACAGCCAGTCTCTCTTGTGGTAGTATACAGCTAGTCAGAAAGTGGTATTTTGGTAGGATATGCTATGACCAAGAGCGAATAACAACTTTTAAAATCTTTTTTATTCTTGCTTATCGTTAGATAATTAAAGAACTTCTTTTTATCTTCTCTCAACGTTGCATAGACCCATGGTCTAGGTGGTAACGGGGCGGACTTTGGATTAGTAATGGGTATGCACACGAGTTCGAATCCATGAATGACCATCTTGATAGGATTCGCAGGGTGCCCCTCGCTTTCACCAAGCAAATGCTGAGGATAGTACCTTAAGTAAGATACTGGCCGATGCCTTCTCCATCCCCACCTGAGATAAAGCTGCTAAAAGGCCATAAATAAATTCAGATTTAAAGATGCAATGAGTTTATAAAATTACCCCTTCAAAAGTCTGTGATTTGCAATTGGATGAACCCAATGTATTTTCTTTTCGCATTTTCTTCTTCTTAAATTAAGAGCAGCTGACCGGTGTGACCGTGTGATCTCAGACGTCAGGCCAGCGTCTCCAAGGTTCTGGATTCGAACCTTGGCTGGGGTATGGATGTTTGTGAGTTTTAGATACTTACCATTTAGTGGAACCGAGACAGGCCGAACCACTTGCATGGGTTACTAAAATCGCCAAAAATACAAAGCCATTTTACAAAGTCAAAGCACAACATGCAGCCATTCCATTTCGATGCTGTGCAACTGAAATATCCTGGTGCGCGGGGCCTAAAAATATTAGTGATTTTTTTATAATTAAGTTATTTTATTTTATCTCTCAATTGTTTAATCACCAGTACACACCTAGGGTAATAGAGCATGTTTCATTTTTTGTCACGAGATTTTGAAATTGGCAGTGCGCGCGTTGTCACATATAAGTATGTACAAGTTAGTGTAAATGTTTTATTTTCGCAATTAAAAAGTTACCGAGAAAAGTTGCTAGTGAGCGGTAGGTCTTAAACAGTAGGTTTTGTAGTACATGTGTATAGCGCCGATTTCTATAACCTTGAAAAGGAAAACTTGATGAAACTTGGTTAGTCTATATTATACTGTGTTCCTTTAACTCACACAAGTGATTCAGGACATTTATTATTTGTTTCGCTAAATATTAGAAATGTTTACGTAAGCATGATTGAGCCGTCTAGTACTGTATATGGAGATCAACTTGTATGATTTATGTTTGAGGTAGTGAGAGTTTGTCTCAGTTTATGACATTTAATCTGTAATTAGTTAAGTAAGTGATTACTAACCACTTAAAGTACTTTAAGCTCTTAGTCCACCAGTCGAATTTTTTATTCTTTGTACTGCATTTTGTTGTGATACATTCCCATCCTATTGGAACAGCCGCCAGACTTAAAATTTTGTGGGACGTACAGTACAACAAATGACTTATTTGTCAGGGATAATTGAAGTGCAGGCAACTGTTCCAATTAACCCGTCCAGCCCCTGTATGTCACCAAGGGATATACCATACTGAAAGAATGATAATGTTAATGTCCGTGGAACATTTTCCTGTTTTGGAACACCTTCGATTGCGTTTATTAGAAATAATTGGGTATTAGGTAAAATGATACTTATAAATTGCGGATAACTTTGAGAAGTTTAGGAAGTGTCTTCATATGTATGGGAAACAAATCTTGCGCATGAAAACGTATTCCACAACCGTTGCTGGAAGGTGAAACTACAAAAACAAATGTAATTTACATAACAGAGTCAACTATATTCCTAGTGTTCTACATCGTTCACGATTTTTCTTTCTTGGGATATGACAACAGGTTGACCCGTATGGAAATGTAGTAGTGTGTACTAAGAAAATTTTCCATACATTTAAAGTGACAGTTGCAGCAGACTTGAAGGTCAGGGAGAAGAGATGTCCAACTTAAAAATATTTCGTAGCAGCGGAAGTCTGCCACACACACATACATACAAACATGCAGAATGACGGGACAAGGATAAACTGAATTTACTGTATATTAATGTATACAGTCATGGTTGCCAGATATTGCCCAGTAACTGTACTACTCTACTGCGAAGTGAACAATTTTAGCCACTGTAAAGCAAAAATATAATTTCCTATTTTTTAAAGTTTTAACCTTTAATGAGAGATGTAACTTGACCTAGACTGCGATTGTTAAATCGTGGACACTGAATATAAGTAAGAAATACAGGTAAAGAAAGCGATTTAATTTTTACTTTAGGGTAGTTGTAAAACCAAGTTGGAGTAAAGCGAAGCAAATCTTAGTCCAAGTACAATATCGGCATTCCCACGATAAAACTAGAAGAAAAACCTGAAATACTTTAGGCAGTACGGTCTTCAACACACCTCGAAATTTTTCCGTTCCCAATTACAGAAAGTATACTATTGTTAGCTATATTCCTTCTTTACCCCTAGCTCTGAACACTAACTAAACTACCCTCTTCTCTAATCGATAAGTAATATATTTCTTCTTACAACAAGAACTACGCCGTCTATTACCTTTCTTAATGTTAAATTTCTAACCATTCAGTATACCGAGACATCTGAGGAAGTTGCAAGGTACCATTTCCCAGTGCGGACATGTCCATGAAGTCAATCAGATAGGACATGCAAATAGGGAATTATTGTGTCTGTTGGAAAAATAAGTGGAAGATGCTGGTGCAATTTTCAGTAATGACCATGATATTGTTCTTGAGCACGTTTAAAATTGTTCAGCATGTGCCATTAAGCCTGTGCGATAAGAGGAACTTGTTTTATGTATGACAACTCTTAATAGTTACGGTTAGTAAGGCACGTAAACTCTTGCGATGTTGAAAAGCTGTCAACACAGTTGTTCTATGTGTAAAGATATATTTAAAATGTGAACAAATTTCAGTGCATGAAACAGTGACCAGTATTCTTTTTCTTTCTCTGTTTCAGGTAGGTGCTGATTCTGCAATTGCTGGATAACGGGTGGAACAAATGCTTCACGAAAGAAGGTTAAACATTTCGTGTAGGTTAGTAAAGTACAGTTATACATATACGAGAATGTGTGAGTTACTACAATTGTTAATGTGGAGATTGTTCTTGCAGAGAGACTTGAAAAGGTAACGCGATGTAGAGCGATTCTAAATGCTATTGGTACATCTAATACTTCATAGAATTATCTGTTAAATTGAAGATGAATCACTGAGAACTCTGATTATACATTTATTTAATGCGAATAACAAATACATTGAGAACAGTAGAAATGAATCTATTAAATGTGCTCATAAACATGGATACCAGTTGCTAAACAAATTGTAGACCTTACAGTGACTAAACCCTTTCCGTGCCTTTAGGCCACATTTGTTCTATGGATTTATTAATTGTGTAATTATTACAACAACTGCTTACTTATCAAACGTTTTCTGTTCGTTCATGGTTTCTAGGCTCGAAAGTTTCGAATATGGTATAAGTTTCACACGCTAACTGTAACTGTGCCAATGCGTTTTCAAGTCCAATATTTAACTAATTTCGCCATATGTGTGGATAACTTTTATAATGTATCCAAACAAAAGCGTAAAATGTCTGTACGTGTGTTGAACAGCGGGTCTTTTGGACGCTGCTATAAACACCTGCTTCGATGCCTCCCATGCACCTAAGCATATCTTTTATACATACATAATCTTCCGTCAAACTGAGTCTGTCTGTGTGATTACGTTACAGTTCACACCGTCTGATTATGTAGCGATTTCAACGGAGATTCTGATTCTCAAGTTTTTCTCTTCCACAATGACTAACCCTCTTCGTCCGACGATTTCATGTTCTTAGCTAGATTCATCTTGAGTGCAGTTTGTAGTAGTTTACTGACGTGTAATACCACATCAGAACTGCGTACAATATTCAAAAATTGTGTACCATTTCGTGTTGGAAATTTTCATTCTGCATTAGCTTTTTATCCTTTGTTCTTTAAACAAACAAACTCGTGCCATGTTGCGAAAAGTTGGGATCTACCTTCATTACAAATTCAAAGAACTTAGGCTTTTATGTCTGCGTATGCGGGTTAGCGCTGGAAGCCGTAACATATTATAAAGTTAATGTGATAACCTTCTATTCTTAAAAAAATAATCTAGATCTATTTGGCATGAGAAATATACACGCCTAGAAGATATTAGTAGTAGCAGCAGCACGCATAATAAAACATTTAAAAAAATACGTGTATCGTATTTCCAATATTCCGAATATGACATTGCCTTTTAAACTCAAGTGTAGTTCATTTTGCATAACTTAATTCGAAACAAATACCAATGTCATGTAGCTGAACACCATACAGAAAACTAGTATATTCCAAAGTGTTTACATGACATATTTATTTTCATAGAATATAATCAGTAGTCAACTCGTTCACTACACTTACATAGTTCTATTAAAATAATACAACTTTATGTACCGGTACTGACTTACTTCAAATGTGTCGAGTCTATAATCTTGCCAATTATGTTGAATCACAATAGTCCATTTATTTAGAAAATCAACTGTTCGAAATCATATGGTATTGTAATTAAATTAGGTAATTGTTGGCAGTAGTTTCTTCGTGTTTGCTTTTTCTTACAACCTCACGAATATCTCTTTGTTTTCAAAATTCAGACTGCCTGCATATATACAACATCGGAGCACAGTTTCTTGTATTAAGAATTCTTTCAAAACGAATGAAAAATTACATGAATTATGACCAGATTGAATCGTTAAATCATTATCCAACGTTAAAATTAAGAATATGTATTTTGCTCATACCTAAATTTCCATTCTTAATATAGGGAACACACGCATGAAGACCATAAAACTTAATGAAATCTACCTCAAAAACGCACGCATGTAAAACACAAACGTTATTAGAGTAGTCACCAAATTCGTGGTTCATTTTTTCAGTAGTTACTTCACATGTCTGCATTCAAGCATCTTAACCTATATTTGTAAATCTTCCTTTACCGAACTTTTCTTTTTGCTTCTAAAAACTCTTACATCTTTATCAAATATAAAATTTCTTCTTGCGCCATTTCTGTTTGCTTTCTTATTTTCCCTGACCTTTTTCACTTTGCTTTTTTTAGGTTTGTTTCTATTGTCGAAATGATTATTATCTTCTCCTTACTAGTAGTATTCATTAACGAGTTCTTTAGTACTTCTGAATTCAGAAGCTCGTATTTGTGTTCATCACTGAAACTTCTGTATTTTCGGGATGCATTAGTGGCTTGTCTTAATTTCTGAAACAGTATTTTCAATAATACCGTGTTTTCTCTATCTGTATCGTAATTATTTTTGAGCTGGCCTTCTTCATTGCATACCACTTTTAATCAGCTAATTTGTTTTCATGTTGACAATATGTTGTGTTGAACTCGGTTCAATTTCCGTATGGTAATGTAAGATCACATGAGTTGCACTTAATACCCGATCATTAGCTATTTGTTTAATCTATCGGTGTATTATTTAAAGTCACTTCTCCAAAACTTGTATTGTCCGTACGAAATTCATTATCCTTATACACAGTTTTAAGACCGTAGCCTGTATTGTCTGGCGAATCGTCAATTACGACATGATTGCAATCAAACACATCACCTGCCTGTCGTGATACATGACATGTTTGTTGCCTAGCAGTAGAAATTTTGAAAGTGTCTCGAAGCAACAAACGAAAAGTTTATAATATTAGGAAACAATGCATTTTTATTTTTGTAAAACGTTTGCAGAAGTCACTGCAATTTTAGATGAATCAGCTATACGATTCGCAAAAACTTTATCAATTTTATTTAGGATTCTTATCTACAATCCAACTTTATATACGGTATTTGATAAATCTGGTTACTTTGTAGTTCATGTCGATATTTCAGGATACAGTGATATTTCTTCCATTTCTATTTGGCGACTTCTTGAAACAAAAATCGAAAATTCGTTCATAAGCCTGCAAGTTCTAGGTACATGTTAGCCTGAACACAAACGGAAGTTGCTGGTTTTGAATTTTATTTATGACCTTTAGGCATCTAAGGCTCAGGTCGGGATATGGGATGGGAAAGGATTCGGAAAACTATCGGCTAGGGCCTACGTTGAAGATGCCATTCCGGAATTTGCCTGGTATGTCTGAGGAAAAGCGCTTTAAAACCAGTCAGGATGAGATCGAACCCACGACCTCCCGAATCCTACGCCAACACTCTACCCTGAACTACGGCAGCTCGGTTATAGTTGATGATATGTTACATTGTGTTAGATTGTCTTGATCTAAATTGATCCTCAATGGTAGGTTGAATCTAAGAATTCTGTATTGTGTCTTGCATGTGTAATCGTTAAGAGTTAATTGGCTGTTATTATCGGCTACATGCTGTGACTTTCTGCTTTTTCAAATGTTACATCATCTTTGGATAAGCGAAGTTTGCGCAAGCTGTCATCTCTAACACCTAGTATTATAAACCTTTTCCAGAAGTGAATAACGTTTACATTGTTGTTCTTTTTGCTGTTTTTTTTCCCTAAATCATGTCGTAATCTCATTGATAAGATTATTTTTAGCCCATAGTTTCTTTGTTACCTGGATTTTCTGACTGCCTTACGAAAAACACATCATGTCTTGAAATAATAATCAAGTTTCTTGCATAAGAACTCAGCAGCACGTAGAGACCATGATATAACAAGGGAAATCTTTTCAACACAAAATAAAGGAAAACAAATTTTACTCTTACATTATCGAATTTCTCGTAAGAATACTGTCTTTAGGAATCATCCTCTTATAATGGCATATTGTTGTAGTAGTAAAAAGAAGAATAAAATTGTCACCTGTGTTATATATACTCACCGTAAACAGCAGAACTGATTCTGCATGTTACCAACAAAAACATTAAACCAGCACTATCCGAAAATGCATATTCCAAAATTTATTCAATGCATAGGTAAGGGTTTCCCCTCAAACGAGGAGCGTCAGAAATTCTCTCAAGTAAGGGTGGGTCAAACTTTGCATCAATGGGAAGATTTTCCAACATGTAACAATAATTCGTTCGCACCAAGACGATATCTCACACAGATTGCATATCCCAAACGATAAAAAAAATATCAAGGTTTCATAAGAATCAGAAGTAACGTTCAATGAATATTTTGTTGATTTGTTATCCATTAGAGAGAATGCCATTGCCCTGTTGGATGGTTGTAATTATGAATAGGGTTATAATCACCCACACTTTGTCGTATTTGATGCTCATTTCGGCCTGCTTTTAGAGAATTTCTAGAAATCATCTACTTCCTTCCTTTGGAGAATCCCTTGAGCACCCATTGCACAATTTTAGGATATGCAATTTTGGGTAGGGCAGATCTGAAGTCTTTGACAATAGGATGCCGAGTAAAGGAAATGAAAACAAATGTTGAAGTTTAAACCAGGAATGGGAAATGTCATCAATATGTATACAGTTATAGAAAGAAATATCGTAGGGTGGGGTAAAATGGGTAAGTGGGGGTATAATGAGTAGATGAGGTAAAATGGGTATCATTGAAACGAACCTTGCTTTCAGCATGTAGAATTTCCTTCCCCTACCCTCTACCAAAACTGCATCCAAGAATAATATCGCCGGTTTTAAGCTGGATACACTAATTGCTGGCATTATCGCTTTTCGTTGCAGTAGCAGCCATTTTGTTTTTTAAAATGTAGGTGAGGGAAATTATGTCTTCAGAAATTTTGCTGTACAACCAAGCACGGCAATCGAAAAAAAAGTGATTACATATTAAATATGTAGTACATAAGTCACTAATGTTTGTGCTAATAAAAATATTGACTTGATGTTTAGTGGTAAGGTAATAATAAGCAAAAAACAAAATGGAGTATAACGGGTATACTCACTTCTGGTGAATGTGATAAATTGGTTGGTGTATATCCGAAATTAGGCTTTGTAATTTCTTCTACAAGTTTAACATGAACTGAAAACGCTGTTTTTTCTGCTTCATCAGTAAACGTTTATTTAAAAGCCTGTTATCCAGATATTGATGATCTATACCCACAGGTGGGCATTTTTCAAATTCTTAGAGCTGTGCCAACCGCAACCTTAAGTAACCCTGGAATCTGTTCATTTCCTCAAACCAGTGAAATTTTCTTACAAGTAGCCTAGGCTAGTAATTTCTAGCACGCTTCCTTTTGTTGTTTTTCTTTAATTTTTAACATGTATCAGTGTTTGTAGTCTAGGCCTAATGTTCTACAATACAAGACAGTTAGGGACTATTTATGTTTGTTCAAGTATATATAACTCTCTTGTCATTGATTCTGCACGTGAAAATCTTTTTACAACCTTTGTTCTAAAATAGTTGCAATAAACAATTACAATTTACTTTGGTTGTTTTTCTCGTAGAAGCAACAGATAACCAGTTTTGGGGAGATCTTTACTGTACCCATTTCCCTCATCAAGAGTGGAAAGATATTGTCCCTTGAAATGTAATGAAGAAACACACACAACCATTTTACCCCACATGTGCAGTAAAATGGGCAAACATTTTTTTTTGTATTATACAGATGTTCTCGGGATATCAGCCAGGTGAAGTCCGACGATAGAGCCGACGTTTCAAGAACAGACATTGTTCTCATCTTCAGGGCAAGTATACTGAGACCAGTTCATGTGTACTATATATAGTAACGGTAGGGGGCGGAGCTTAAGAATCTGTGTCTCTGATTGGTTGGCCTATAGCTTGACGCTGATTGGAAGCCTACCCATACCGACCTTTACCTTAATGGAAACAGTTTTCACCATAAATCGCAGCGCAATACAGTCATCAGCACACTTGCACTTAGAGCAAAAACCATCTCAGACCAAGAAAGCCTCCCTAGTGAACTGGCACATCTCAAGAACACCTTACTGCAGAATGGATACAAGAAAGATGACATTCGTTTGGTCCTAAAAAGGACCTTTTCCAGCAAGAAGAAGACCACCCCAGAAACTGAAGATCCAGTCAATATTGCAGTCCTGCCCTACACTGGTAAACTTTCTGGAAAGGTTGCAAGAATCCTGAGGAGACACAACATCAAAACCATTCATAGACCGCCGTCAAAAATCAGAAACCTACTTCGTCCAGTTAAGGACGACTTGGGTCTTAAGACACCAGGAGTATACTGCATTCCTTGTGAATGCGGAAAAACATACATAGGACAAACAGGACGGACAGTAGAACATCGATGCAAGGAGCATGAAAGATACATAAAGCTATTTTATCCGGAGAAATCAGGCCTGGCAGAACACAGCATAACAGAAAAACATAGAATTTTATTTTCTGACACTAAAATTATCTCAAAGAGCTCCAATTACTGGGATAGGATAATAAAAGAATCTCTTGCCATACTACAAGAACGTAATAATGTCAACAGAGATACAGGATTTCAACTTAGTCGGACTTGGACACCAGTCATAAAGAAAACATACATGAAAACGACCAATCAGCGTCAAGCTGTAGGCCAACCAATCAGAGACACAGATTCTTAAGCTCCGCCCCCTACCGTTACTATATATAGTACACATGAACTGGTCTCAGTATACTTGCCCTGAAGATGAGAACAATGTCTGTTCCTGAAACGTCGGCTCTATCGTCGGACTTCACCTGGCTGATATCCCGAGAACATCTGTATAATATTCGCCGCCAGGAAAGCTTCAATTCTTATTTTTTTTGTATTTTCTTTATTGTTTGAGCTATTTAAGTGATTTAGGCAAACCTTGTAAACATATTCATATGCACACATGGAATTTTCTAACACACACTTGCTCTGTACTATAATAATACTTAAAACAAGGATCAGCCACTTTTTCATTTTTTCTGCTCATATTACCCCACCCTACCCTAACATTAGTACACTTGATAATGACTGCAAATGAAGTCTAAACGTTGTGTTGTGCGCTAAAAATGTGTGTTTAGAATGTGGATTTAATAAATTGTGTTTCTAACATCGGGCCGTAAAAATTTGATTCTTCGTTAAAAGACAAGTGTACGGCATATGACGCTAGAAGTTATTTAAACAAGTTTAAAGAACCAGTTTAACAAATTTGAAACTTGGAGCATATCAGTATTTTGTTTTCTGTTTGTGTCGTTTTCTCTGAAGGTGTCAGTACCCTTCATGTAAGATTGTAGTTTGCAGTCGTGACAACTTTATTTAAAGCTAATAAATACAGTTTTTGTTACGGTTGAGTGCCATTGCTTTGTTTTTCTTCTACAACAATATCTTTAAAAAAAATCGTGGTGTATACACACACATGCAACGGACATAACACGTGCTCGCGTGGAAGATAAACGTCACGCATTATTGCACTACCTTGCGGCACTCTAACTTAGGTATTTTACCTCTACTTTAAGATTAATCTCATTTTTTAAAAAAGAACAAGAACATATAATTAAAAGTATCTTTGACTTTTACATAGTCCGTAAAATGGAAATATGAAGGAAGGTTGACATTCAGGAAAAAGAACTCCCTCTTAGGAATCTGCACACCAAAAACAGTAAGTTGGAACATAGCGGAGATTTTTTGCGTAATCATGGTTTAGATTCATGCTAATTTCACATATTTAGATCTGGGCGCGCATACAGACTAAGCAGAGTGAATGGAAGTGTTGCACACAAAAGCATAACGGTTTAGTTCAGAACAAACTTCGCTCCAGCGTGCTTTTGTGCAGCTGTCGTTTTGCTAAAAGTAAGTTTAAAACTATAGTGTTTACAAGGTCTGTTTTTTGCACACTTTAAGTAAATCAACTTTTGATTGCTTCTGTATATTAGCAGCTTGTCCATTGTGTATATTAGCTACGCTACACGAGGCTTTTGTTACGTGCACATGTTAGCGACGAAACTGTGATTCGAATGCACTACATCAGATTTTGAGACACCGAAAAGAAATATATTTAGCAAGCAGAAATGTGTTATCACAATTAATTTACAATGTTACTGTTAAACCACGTTCACAGGGTTTTCAGATAAGAACTAAAATTACGTTCATTGTGTGTAGATTTTATATACAGCCAATGGTTAAATATGTACCCACACAGTATAAAATACTTCCGAAAAACTGTTTCCGTTATTTGCGAAACATGTCCTTTTCTGAAAAATTATTGAAAAAGAAAAGATGATTTTGTTTGTTATTTCTCAAACATTATTTCCTGCGAGATATTTTATAAATAGATTGTATATACTGGCAAACATTTTTTATAAATCGAACATTTTATTATTATTATTATTATTATTATTATTATTATTATAATAATAATAATAATAATAATAATAACATTTTGTAACTGCTTCCATGAATATTGTAAAAAAATATTATTCTCAAGATATTTTTTGTGATATTTTAAAAATCAATCCTATATTCGTAAAGAAAATACTTGTAAAACTAGGGAAACATTTTTCTGGATCATAGACACTATTTCTTCAAGTATACTTTCGAAAACACTTCAAGAATATTTTTAAAGCACATTCCTCTTACTTTCGACATACTTTCGAAATCTTTCTTACATATTATTGATAATTTTGTGTCTTCATGAAACAACTGATATATAATATTCTTCGAAGATAGTCTGCGCATGAATATCCTTACCGGGTTGTTATGCTTCATGTTTGGATAAAGCTATTCCATATCCGTATTTCTTAATTTCCGTAGGATTGATTTTTAAAATATTGCTCTAATATTTTTTTTAAATGTTTCAATCTATATATGACCTTTGTCAATAATATCTCCTAAACATCAATTTTACATATTTCTGATCTCTAAACAGTATAGTACACTACATTGCTTCTATGATTTTGTTTGTGTGCTTTGTTAACAATTATATGTACATGTTTAATGTTGTTTTTTTATAAACCTGTGTTTAACAACATTTATCCATTTTGAAATTTAGCAACATAGAATTTTGTTCATAATCATTGTATATTTTCATGTATTTCGTAAATAAGTTGGATAAAAAAATGTGTATCAGGTTTTACTTCAGTAACCTACGTAGCTATTTACTCGCGAAAATTCGTTTAATGTGCAGTGTTCATTAAATGAAATTAACAATTCAAGAAATAAATAAACCATCATAAAAATATACTAACAGAACAAAACTAATAAACACAATTGTTAAGTAAACTTCTCTACTAAATATTTTCAAACAATTTTGACAATAAGGAAGGCGTCAAACAGCATTGTTTTGTTTCCAATTAAAGTATATTGTGTGGTAATTAGCGAATACATTTTCTTAACGGTTATGTTAATTATTTTTTTAAAATTTGTAGTGAATGTTTAGCGCCTTTCTATGAAGTTATTTGTGGTAAGTTATTTTATTCTAATGTAGGTCTGTATAATTTTATTTAAAGGATAATCATAAAGGATTAGTTTGAAATGTTTTGTGTTTTAAAAGGTCAGGCTATTTTTTATTATTAAATTCATCTTTTCACCCTCGTACATAATTCTCAGCAAATCAACGATTTCTGATAGATACTCTTGCTTCTTAAACATATTACTGTAGTGCTGCAATCATTATAAAGAAATTGCTGATGAAGAATGTAGTGATTAGGCATTGAACTTGGGGCTTTTAGTTGCTGATCAGGCGCTTTACCAATTTAGGTACCATCACCACTTCTAACTTTTGTGGATATAGAGTATTCCTCGCATCTCGGTTCATCCAGCTGACGTCTGCTGGCGTCAAAGTCAAGGCACTCACATACATCATTACCACTCATAAGTATTTGCCTATCTATTTTCTTTTCATTAGCCAAGTATAAATTATTAAGGAAATAATAGAATGAACCATATTTTCTATTTATTTAACAAACCTTCATTTTTAAAACAAACATTGCAAGCAAGTTTATTGTCAGAAAAAGTAAATATGACTTGCATCTATGTGATCATTTGTGCTTTCGTTTAACGTATAACGCGAGACTGATAAATCACCTTCCTTAAGTCTTCACGTGTACAGAATATATACTTGTAACGCTAAGCTATCATTATGCTGACGGAATATACCCCTTCTCGTCATGGTAATATATATCAGGCCCAGTCATGTACAAAATAAATTTATATACCTTTTCTTCAGTATATGGGACTCATTTTCTTGATCCAGCAGTTATGATGCAGATGCAACGTCGCGCAGCAATAAGTATATCATAACGCATATAAGATTAACTCGTGGCCACCAAGATGCTCCATTTCTTTAGGATTTACGATATAAAGGGGACGAAACTTGACAGAGCTTCCCAGCCAAGAGAATGCACAATAGTTATGACCGCGAGTATGCACTCACGATAGCAATTGTGTATTGAAATCAAGCTATCATTGAATATTTTAAGGCTCAGTGGAGTTGGGTTTTCCCGCCTTTTTCGTTTTACGTCAATTATTCAAAATTTATTGCAAGTAAACAAAATTTAATTTTCACAGACCAAAGTTCGTTTCGTTCTTCAATAATGAGTTCAATTATCTTTAAGGAAATGTTAGTAATTACTTCAGGATTGTGTGCAGACACTTTTGGGACATTGTTTTGAGGTCGGACAAGGAGGTCAAAAAACGAACCGGCCGGTAAAATATCGGACGGTTGGCAACCCTACGACATGATTCACTAGAAGTTCATGATCAGTCCTGGTCGCCAATTGGAATTCCGATGTATGCTGCGATTTTATGTTAAGCAGCATCCATGCAGCAGCAGAATGATTCTCCAGACGGTTTTGTGATATAGAGTTTGTGATATAGAAGTTAAAATGATTCACATCAGATATCAAGTAACGAAATACACGCCATTTTCACGTGACGTGTAACTCTTCAACTGAGATGGCGGGGTTCCAATTCGCACTGGGAATGAACTCGAGATATCCATGGTAGAGTGCTGCAGTATTCAGGTGAATGAGACATCTTATTAAGTAAGACGGAAAGTAACGTTCGTTTGTCCAGTTGTGACTAAAAATAATTTGTACATTGCACATATCGAACAAAATAGTAATATTTGCTGAAGTATTGACATTTGAACAAAATTAACAACGGATTTGCGTTCAGCATGTCTCAATCATGAAAGACACGAAAATATTATACATAACTTTTTTCTTGTTGCGCTGTGTTATTAAACGTACAGTAGACCTTAAGGTACTATAATATTGTACTTTTATGAGATTGGGAGTTTAAGTTCTAACACGTTCCCAATATTAACAGAGAGAGAGAGAGTTAAATGACGTTCATAAATGAAGTATCGAGCTAATTAGCTCATGACTTCAATGTGATTGGGATGGCGGTTGAATGATTTGTATTTGATTGAATAGGGAGCAACTGTCGCATCCCTAGGGCAGGTCAATGATTCTGATTAGTAAGATGAAATAATAAGTGACGAGTTGGAGGAGGGAAAGGTGTTATGTTTCGTTTAGCGAAGCGAGATGTTATAATTGGATCAGGGAGGCTAAGTTGGAATTTATTCCTTCCATAAAAGTAGAGTATGTGATTTCCTATTCATTATATTTAAGACAGGTGATCTGAGTTGTAAGTAGGAACGTTATGTAGGATGAGGCATACGGTGAGTATAGCGGATAGGTTGAGCGGTGCCAATGGTGTGTAAGGTAGGGTGAGGAGAATGTTGCATACGAGTCCAGAAGGATCGACATTGAAAATCGATGACATCTGCAAGCATTGGTAGTGATAGGTCCTCATGTAGTTGCATTATCCTAGTATCTCTACTATGTCCTGTAATTATCCTTGCTGCTCTATTTTGAACACGTTGTAGTTGAAGTTGATGTGATTTCGCTGCATGTTGCCATACAGGTGCAGCATACAGAAGGAGAGAACGTACCATCATTTTATATAGGTTAAGCTTAGCTGATAAGGTGAGTTCTTTACTTCTAAATATGGGGTAGAGAGCTAGAAGTCGAGTGAGTGCTTTGGTAGCAACAGTTTTAAGATGGATTTTGAATAGTAGAGTCCTGTCCAGATCAACGCCAAGGTAACGTGCCTGAGTATTATATTGCAGTTGGGTTCCAAAGAGTGTAAGAGGCTGAAGAAGGTTGGTATGACGTTTTGAGAAGTGCACGACAGCTGTTTTGTCGGCATTTAATTTCATCCTCCATTTTGTGGTCCATTCCTCAATTGAAGTGAGATGACGTTGAGCGTACAAATGGGAGTAACGAAGGTTTCTTGAAGAGGCAAAAATGGCAGTGTCATCAGCAAATGTAGCTAGTTTAGTATGTGGATGAGTTGGGATGTCAGATGTATATAGATTAAATAGTAAAGGAGCCAGTACCGATCCTTGCGGGACACCTGCAGTGATTGGATGAATAGTGGATGAATAGCCTTGATAATGGACAAAGAAGTTGCGGTTTTGTAGGTACGATCGAAGAAGTCGGATGTATTGGTGATGAAATCCCATAATGCTGAGTTTATAAAGAAGACCGCTATGCCACACTCTATCAAATGCCTTTGACGTATCCAAAAATATGCCAATAGTATGACCACGATTGTTGAATTGTAGAGTTATCTCTTCAACGACTCTCACTAGTTGGGCTGTAGTGTCATGATGTGAGCGGAAGCCAAATTGGTGGTCAGGAATTAAATTTCGGGCTTGTACATGTTGGATAAGGCGCACGTATAATAATCTCTCAAAAACTTTACTTAGTGTAGATAGTAAGCTGATTGGCCTGTAATTTTGCGGGTAGAGTAAGTCTTTGCCAGATTTCGGAATTGTTGCAACTTTCGCAAGTTTCCATTGTGATGGGTAGTAACTATGTTGTAGAATGGCATTAAATAATTTAGTGATTAAGACGAGCATTTTTCTCGGTAGATGTTTTAAAGCTGAAGGAGAAATTTTGTCAGGTCCTGCTGCTCGACGGTTATGGAGTTTTTTGAAGACAGCTCTAACTTCTCGTGGAGTGATGAGAGTTGTTGGATCAAATGGATGATTGAAAGAATGTGAGTTTAAATAGCGGTGTACTGTATTTATAGTGGCTTCGTCGTAGGGCTCAGCATTAACCATAAATTGTGTTTCTAGGTGATCTGCGAGGGCCTCAGCTTTTTCACTGGAAGTGTACACTAGACCTTGAGATCCGTGTAAAGGCCGATTTATGGTTTTAGGTGTCGTCTTGGTGAAAGATTTGGCTAACGTCCAAAATTCATGAGTTGGTTCTGTGAGAGTTTGAAGTTTTGTGGACCAATTTTGTGCCGCAATGCGTTGAATTCTTAGTTTTACTCGCCTCGAAAGAAAATTCCATAGATTTCTGTACTGCGGGTGTCTGGTTATCTGCCATTTTCTTCTCATCCATCGTTTTAGGGCAATTAATGCATGTGTCCTTAGCTGCTGAGGAGTGTATTGTTGTGCTGCAGTTGGGTGATGACTGGTAGTAGTTGAAGTATATAGAGCAGATTTAATGGTAGTGGTTATGCTGTCAACTGCTTGTTGAATGTCGTGCGGTGAATGCAGAGGGATCCTGGTGTCAGTGGTTCTGGCAACGAGTTGTGTATATCGATCCCAGTCTGTAGTGTAGACTGGTGGTAACTGTCTATTGACGATGGAGTGGAGCTGATAAATATCCATGATGACAGGAATGTGATCTGAATCCAGTGCTGAAATGGCATGTGGACCATCTGTGACGGCAATGCCTTTGATAAGAGCCATGTCCAAAACATCCGGCCTCCCCCCAGCTTTGGGGAAGTGTGTCGGTTCAGTACTTGCTATTGGAGTAACTGTTAATCGTGGTAGTGCATGATAGAGTTTTTTACCAGCTGCGTTTGCATTACGAGAGTTCCAATGGGAATGTTTTGAATTTAAGTCACCAGCAATACAGATGCGTGATCCAAGTGCACTCAGACGGCGTATATCATCAATGTTTAATGGTACTGAAGGTGATTTGTAGGCAGCAATGAAGAAAATATCAGAGTCAGGAGTATGTAGCTTTATTCCAGTGGCTTCTATGGATTGCAATACAGGCAGAGGAATGTGTTCTATAGATAAATGTGTTTTACAAATGACAGCTGTGCCACCTTTCAGACCAGGACGATCAGTGCGGATGATGGTGTAGTTCCGAATTTTCCATTTTTGATAAGGTTCAAGATGGCTTTCATTTAGCAAGAGTAAATCAATGTTGTATTCATTAAGAAAATATGTGACTAAATGCTGCTGTGTAGAGACTCCATCGGCATTGAAGAAGGCAATCCGTAAATTTCTTGCAGAAGTTGGTTTATTCAGTGCCATCATCAAGTACTGAAACAATAATGTGCACTATAGTAGTGAGTGTAGTAAGTAAGCCAGAATCAGGCGTTAATTTTGATAGTCCTTGTTCCACACGAGTTAGAATTTTCATGATGTTTAGTCCTTGAAAAAGTGTTTTAAGTTGGTTGTAAATTGTTTGAATTGTTGTACCAAATGTGGTTATGTTTGACAAATTTAGGCCAGTGTCAGAATTTTCTTGAGAATTTTGCTGCTTTTTAACTTTAGGCTTGACAAATGAAGGTTGTTTTTGAGTAGGAGAGAGACTGTTGGTGTTGCTTGTAGTTGAAGGCTTGACATTATCTGTAGTAATGTTTTGTTTTGGAGATACTTTTACATTAGCAGAAGCAGTGCTTGCTTTATTGGTAGTACTTGAAGATGTAACAGTATCAATAGTAGTAGTGGCAGTCGATTTCTCATGTAGAGAACGACGTTGTTCTTTGGCGCGTTTAAACAGTTCACAGCCTCTGTAATTAGCTGGATGGTTTCCGCCGCAATTTGCGCAATGAGCAGGAGTGTCTGGCGACTTTTGACATTCAGTGGTGACATGCGGACCGCCACATTTCACACAAACAGGGTCACAGAAGCAAGTTGTCTTAGAGTGACCAATTCTCTGGCATGAGTAGCATTGTAAAATGTCTGGAGGACGATAAGATTCAACTAAGACACGATAGCTCAGTAGGTATTCTAGTTTATAAATTTCAGGATTGTCAATACTTTTAGGTAAAGAAACTAGAAACAATGGGTACGGGATACGTTCCCTTGTTTGCTTGTCCCTACCAGACATTTGAGTAACAGCTATTGCTGGAATACCTTGATCATGTAAGTCCTGTAGTATGTCTTCCGTAGGTGTATCGATGGGCAGCTTGCGAAGGACAACCTTAAAGGGCCGTTCTTGTTTGCTAATTTCAGTAGAAAATTGGTACTGTTGCTGTTTGCAATAAGCCAGAAGCTTGTCATAGTCACCTCGATTTTGTGCTTGAAAACGGACATAATCTTTTGCATGAGTTATGGTAGGTTTCTTTTGACAGGTTGCAGAGAGAGTTTTAGTAAATTGAAATTTATTTTTAATGCCATATATATACAGAGGTGGTGGCTTGACGTAAGTGACTTTAGTTTTCTCCGGTGCAGTGTTTCCATCATTGACAAGTGGTTGATATCTATTTTTTGTGTCTATCTTGGCTACAGAGTCTTGAACTTTGCGTACTTTGGCTGAGTGACGAGGTTTAGTCCAACCTTCTACTTCCATATCACTGTCAGTTTCGCTAGGAGATATAGCATTCGGGTTGCTACGAGGCTGAGAATTACTACGTAGTTTGGTATGAGCAGTGTTGACGTCAGGAAATTCACGGTCTGAGTTGATGTCATAAGTTGTTTGCATTTGTTCTTCTTGTTGGCTATCAGAGGAAGACTCATTGTTCTCACGATTAGCTGTGAAAGATGGACTAGGATTTGATTTGTCTTTAATTTTGCGAACTAAATTGGTGTTTGCAATTATGTAACGGTCAGGATAACGGGTTCTAAAGTTGAAGGTACCTGTCTTAAATATGGGACGTGAGGTTGAAAAGGCATTACCTTTTCGTTGTCGATTGTCGGGTTTACGACCATGGACTTTTGTTGATTTGTTAGTCTTTTGACCTGCAATCATTGCCTGATTTTCACAAATGACAGTAGCTTCAGGAACTACAGTGGGAGGGGGGGTTGAGGTGGGGTCGGGTGGGTCCGACATGGCCCGGTCAGCGACTAGGCAGATGCCGGTCAGAGCCGGTGGCCCTTAAAAAAGTCCCCAAATTTTGGCCCTTAAAAAAGCAAATTTAAAGGACTTTGAGTGCGATGGGACGGTAAAGATCGATTTATTACTTTATTTTCGCTTTCTTTGTTTACGTGCTGTCAACGCTTAGTGGAACCTTTGCTGGAACAACTAACACGAGCTCCGCATGCTTCGGAACCTATTACTCAACTGGTGAATATTAACAGATATCAATGTTAGATTAACTAATTTGACAATTGTTGTAATCTAGTGGTTGACATCGAGCCACCAACTGGCCAACCCGTGTTTGAGTCTTGCTTTTTTAATGCCGATCAAGTTCATTTAAACCAAGTTCTCAACTTTTTTTTTTATCAATCACAAGTATTTTTCTTTGAGAAGGACTTTTACAAAAGAAGCAAAAGTTTCTACGGGCGAGGTAAACTATTTTACGTCCATGTTTACTCAAATTGGACTTACAATATTGAATTTACTTGAAATTTTATTTTATTTTTAGTGGTTAGAACGGTTTTCCTCTTTAGTTGATATTTTAACTACTTTTGCTTCTCCTGTAAAAGCTCTAATTGTGATTTACGTTACTTTACATCTCAAGTAAGGATTGTGGTAATACCATTACAGGTTATTCTACATTTAGTGATTTACGACGTGTTCCTTGTGAACTCTTGCTGTATAAATTTTGTCTAATTCATATCTTTCTGGCATTGGTTTCGCGTTAAATGTCAGGATTTCAGAAAGCAGAAATGAAATGCGTAACGTCTGCTTATTACCTCCAGGGGTAATAGAGTTCCAACGCTTTATTGAACAAGAGCGTGAGTGAATATTTCGCAAATTCGTGCAACATATCTGAACCGGCAGGTGGCAAATGAGTTTGTCCCGTAGGCGTGAGTTAATAGAAGTATTTGTGGAGTGATTTTCATGTAAAACGTTTTATGTAATGGTTATTGGGGGGAGAAGCAATTTTCAGCCCATTTTATATTCATTTTTTTTTATAGAAAAATTCAACAGAGCAAGTGTTTAATAATCGTTTTTTTTCTGCTTCCCAATTCAATTTTAAGGCTTTTGTGATTTAAACTGTACTGTTTGAGAAAATCAAACAATGGTTATTTGTTATGACTAACATACAGAGTTTTACACGCGTAGTAAACAGTTCAAATAGTATTTGTTGTGTGCTTAGAGATTAAAATTGTATAGACGTTAACCTTGTCTATAGAAACACGATTGAAAATCTAAAGTTATATATTCAGAGATAAATGTCTGTTTTTGGCCTACTAACAGAAATATTGTCTCGTGTATTTATTTTCAACGAGTTGAACAGGAAACTGTGGCCTAAGATCATCAAAAGTTCGATGGATGATGCCCCTGGAGGAGCACTGTTCCCGGACAAAGGATTGGAAATATTGCGCCCAGTGTTTCAGGTAAATCTCTGGCATTTGCTTGGTAAAATTGAGGAAACCTCTGAAATACTTTAATCAGAATGGCTGACAGCAGACGTCAAACCAGCACGCTTCCCTACAACCGTTCGGAAAGCCGTCATCGTAACTACTGAACCACCGGACAAGAAAGGCGTTATTTCTGCTTTTGAAGTGTAAAAGGTCAAAGAAATGAAAAAAAAATCCACAGACGCCACCTTTTCGACTCTTCGAAGTTACTTCCGTTTGGAATTGATATACTATCACGACTTATGTACACTTGCTTCAAACGTTCGATTAGAATATACTGTATCTTCATTGCAATTATTTAGAAAACCGGTATCTGAAACGTATTTGGAATAACGACCGTTTTAGACTTACGTCTAGAGCTACAAATTATTGAACCTTAAGAAGCAACATGTACTGACGACTTGCGTTTAGAACAAAAACAACCTTTGCGTGGAGGTACTTGAAGACGGAAGAAGTAGTGTGTTAATGTAACCTGCCACTTTGTAGGAATATGGCCAGTTATAACTTTAATGAAAAATCTATTTCTTATTATTTTCGTGGTCTTTCCTAAAACTTCCATATTCAATAAAGGACGCTCTTCTGCGAACGTTTAAGAAATTGAGAAAGCAGCTTTTAAACCGAGTATTAAGTTATATTGTAGTTCATCTTATAAGCTTCATAAAACTACTAAAACACTGGGCCGTGCGACAGCTCCTAAGGGACTTGGCCTGTCAGACGGCTATATTACGTTCAAGTTATTAGAGGGTTACGTAATCAGCGTGATGCTTCTTCGTAGTCGTGTCTGACTTTCCTGACCTCAGTCCGCTACTTCTTTGTACCAATTGTCCTCACTATGCTAGGTCACACAGAAATTTCGAGCCCAATCATCGGGAATCGAACCCGGGACCGCTTTCACAGAAGTCGAGCGCACTACCAACTAGGCTATATAAACTTCATGCATTTTGTCATGTCAGTTACAGTTCGAAAATTAATGATTGTATGAAGAAAGGATGCAGGTATTTGTGCTTACAAATATCTGGAAGTTTAATTGAAAAATTATACTCTAATTTACACATGCTAAATTTTGACGTTCTGGTATATTTTTCTGTCACAGAATTTGGGGAATAACGTGGGAATGTCCTGAGATTCCCAGCAGCCGGCCATCTCGACCGAGGTTTTTGCTTCTCCAGTCATACCATGATAATGTTAAGATGCTAACTTGTAAATAGTATCTGTTCTGCTCCCACCCATCCTATCCCCCTCTCTTTCTCAGCCTGAGCGAAGGGTGCCTAAAGTCTATAACTAAAATTCAGTATTTAGTTAGAGCTAACGGTCGTACAAGCTAATTTAATGTAAGACTATTCACCCGTGATTTGTGGTGAAACAGTGTGACCGAGAATCAATTTGAGCTAAATTTTGAATTTGGATTTATTTATAACCTTTAGTCATGTAAGACTCAAGCTGGGATAGAGAAGGGAAAGGGATGCGGGAAGGAGTCATCCAGGACCTAATTTGAAAGTACTATTACGGTATTTGTCTGGTATGACTGAGGGAAATCACAGTCAGGATGGTCGGCCGCTCAGATTTTCAGGACTACCCGAATACAAAGCTAGGGTCCTAGCACTAATTCAAGCTGAAGTAGGGAAGAGGGGAGGGGGTACATTGGAACGGGGGCGCCTTAGAACAGTGGAGATGACTTTTATCAAACGAAATTTCTTTTGTCCAACATTTATAAATTGCAAATATCATGCCACACAGCTGTCATTTGTTTTTCGCCATTTGTCTGCGTTACCTGGCTAAGTATATGGTACTTGATGTAATTTATGGGTACCAAAGTAAAAAATCATCTCCGAGATTGTAAGATTCTGGAGAGAAGAGAACTGTAGCATATCTTTCCACGTTAACTTACGAAGTAACTACACTCCTTCATGCATTAAATTGTCCTTGTTGCTTTTTGATAGCCCTTCTCCTTTTCCCATAATAACAAAATGTGCGTAATAGGACATACTGGGGCAGCTTTGAACAAAAAGAAGGGGGTAGCAACTTATGTCCCTACAGCTAAAACTTACTCTTGAGAAGATAAATAGTTTGCAATATATTAACAGTGTAAAAGCTTTTCAGTTAGGCTATGCTTAACAAACTTCGTACGAGTTCAAAGTTTATGCAAGCCTAACGGTTATGCAATCCTCATAACACCAATAAAGAAACAAACAAGCAAGTTAATTCAACGTTTATTAACAACTGCGTAGTTTATATTCTTTGTATGGCTAGTAAAACTTTAGTTTACTTTCTTCTGCTTCCGTATTTGTATTTAGAAGCGTTTACTAAGAAATTATATTATATCGTAATAAAATTAAGGATTTGTTCAAAACTTCCCCAGCCATGTTCAAAGATATCCCACCCTTGTTCAAATGTACCCTCTAGGGGCGGCACCTTTGAACGATAGCCTCCCACTTCTTGCTTTAAGGTGACAATGAAGTACATCATTTTCTTCGGTGAGTTGTATATGTTGCCATTCATATCTATTGATTTCTCTGAAGAAATTATCTGAGTGTGAGGAAGCAAAATTAAATTTGCCCAGCAACGTGTTTCAATGTGGCCCCATCTCAACTATAAGGGATGCGCGTTACATTGAATCAATTATAAACATTATTTAAAAATACTTAAAAGCAGGGACTTATTGTTAAGTTCTGAAACATAATTTATCACATTAGTGAATGAAGGATATCGGAAAAGGAAAAAAAATGTCAGTGAAACGTGATTTTAAAGATTTACTTCCATTTACTCATTTAAGTGTAGAATTCTAAAAACTGTTAGAATGTGTGTATCGTTAAGGTTGTTGCTTCAGAACTTTCATTTGTGGATACATGATAGGAATGATGTTGGTACAAGTTTCATTTGCTAGTATACGTTAGAAGTGGCCACTCAATTTAGAAAAAAAAAAAAACTGAAATTCCCTCTTGTTCCTGTTTTATACATAGTTCCAGTGCAGTATCTTTGTTGTTGCCAAAATGTAAGTTTACTTCAAATAAATATTTTTATAGTTTTACATTCGTCTTACTTTCAGAATGTATGGTGTATAAATTTTCATTCATGACTTCTCTTTTGTTTCCATTAAATCTTTCTTCTTTAACCCTAGAACGGTAATCATGAGTAAAATTTATTCACACGACTATTTGGGTTGGCGTTTCGAAGGAATGGTTGAGGTTAGCTACCCTTCTCTGTAGGTATGGCTATACACTTATTTTCTCGTTACTGTCATGTAGTTTTAACACTTACGGAACATTGAGTTGTTCTGTCAAACTCCATGTTCGAGAACCTAGCAAGTAAATTTTACTCATCGTTGCCATTACACGGAAAATTTTGTTAGTGTATTTTACTTATATTCATCAATATGAGAGTAAAGTAAAATTCACTCATATGCGCATAATAGATAATAGCGAGTCATTGTAACCAGTAGGTAGAAACACTTCATTATTGTAAATTCAGTTCTTTTCATAGCAGGCAACAGTTGCGACTATTAATAGAAGAACTTCTCATTCCGTTTTACAATTCATTGAATTGTGAATCCAGTGAGTAGTGTGAAGTTAATCATAAATAAAATACACTGTATTAAGAAAAATGAAGTTAAAGAAGAAATAACAAAATTATCCGTAACTGCAGGTTTCATTTGACGATAGTCCTTTAATTTACATACGTGAGTAAAATTTACTCATCGATACGAGTAACGTTATAAAAATTAACGTTACCGTTCCAGGATTAAATGCAGTGTATGTAGACCATTTTCTAATTACTGTGTATTTATAGTCTTACAATTATTGTTACTCACTATTATTACAAAAGTAAGCGTAAAAAAGTTCTATAAAATATCCAAAAGTTCGCACAGTTTCTCATCTGGCTGTGTTGTAATGGTACAACCGTACAACACATCTCAGGGAGTCATGAATCCAGTCATTTCATAGCAATTATATGATTTAGACGCAAACAGTATTGGGGTTCAGTGAGCTGTAAAATAACACGCATAATTATTACATGTTAGTTGCCATGACAGTTCACAGAATTCAGATTCGAATTAATTGGTTTTCCATTTCCGTTTGCGTGATTGCACTAATGTGAATATATTTGAAACTGTAACCATGCGTCTGGTCAAGAAAAGTTACCTTTATCAATTTAATAGATTATTTTTGTTCATATGGTTAGGTTGGGGCCACCGTGGCTCAGTTGGTAGAGCGCTCACCTCTGGTGCTAAGGGTCGTCGGATCGATCCCTGCTCATGTCATGTCGGCTTTGTGGTGGACAAACATCGGGGTGATCTCGTTTCCTCCCACTTTCTTTATTCCACCAATTCATCCATACAACCTGAGCGAAAGTTGCCAAAAGGCCTTAAAAAAGAAAACTTTTTTTTGTATCGATACGTGAAACACGATATACACTGTTCAGTATAAAAATCTTATCGACTAAAGTAAGCTCGCTGAGGAGAAGAGAATAGTTCTTACAAACATAGTGAGCCAAAGCTCAGCATCCTTTATCGAGTGATTAGCTGGCACAGGGTTCTTTGGAACGGTCCTCGGCAGGTACATAGTTTTTTTTTCTATAACTAGCAGACACAATCTGGAAAATAATTACTAGGCATATTCCCAGGAAAATTACCAAAAGCGTGATAATTGAAAGCTTTCTTCACTCAATAATTGAAAAAAAAAAAGAAAAAAAATCTCACAGGATGGAAAACGTTCTGATTTGAATGTAATCACTTACTTTTTTATTTGTTGTGATTGCTATTCAATGTTTGCAAAGTACACAGTTCTTCTTGAACAATACATTATAATAGTTCTTGAAGTATTTTCTTCAAATCCTGTACAGGCAAATGGTGAGACGTATTATGCTTTTCCGGTTGTAGCCTGACTTGGGGATTATATTTTCCTATATTTTAAATGAATATAGTAGCTTTTTTTCGACACAGCATTCTGAACTTTAAAATACTAGAAACGTAAATAAAATGAAATATATTATTTTCCCATTCTCGGAGGGAGGGTGGGTAGGGGATTTATATGGTGGGGAAAAACTCTGTATTTAATTCATGTATTGTTCAGGACGATTTCCTCTTCCAGAAAAATATGTTCAGTAACAAGTAATGCCGGGATGGAAGTTTTTCGTTAAAATGTCGGACCTAAATTACATGTAGGGAAACACAGCACATACAAGCACATAAAATCGATTTTCTCCGTTAGTTTTTAAGATAGAATAATGATTTTGATATCGTTAAAAAGAACAAATTCGGCTCTATTATTCCTATAAAGGGGTGTTTTCCCATATCTGTAAGTTTCATAGTTATTTACCTTAATAATAATAATAATAATAATAATATAAAGACTCGAAAATATAACAGGAAATTCGAATTTTATAAACACAAAAATCTTAATCTTCATCTTCCAACAACACAGTGTTCTTCAGAGAGGAGTTTAAGTTTAAAATATGTCAATAAAAAGTATATATCTTTAAAACAACTATATTATACATCTAAAGAGAAAGAGATGTCCTTGACGAGTAGTCATAAAAGGCAATTAGATCATAGAGATACCGCCATTCAAGATCTAATATTATCCCATATGCAACGCTTCCGGTTAGTATTAATTAAAAGCATCCAACATAATTAAGTTTAGGATTAAAATACTAGAAAAAAGACATTAAACACGCATACACTTGCAGTTCTCAGGGGAAATTCAAATAGCAAACATGCGGTCTACATTAAAAAAGTAAGGTTCAGAGATTACATAACATTTACTGAGTTGAATCAGTTAAAGATCTCAAGGATTTCATGCAATGATTCTGGGAGAATGCAAAATCTATTACAAACTCATACTGAACTATTTTTATTCCGTCTGAAATAATATAAACGCTATTTCGTTGTGCAGTCATTCCTGTCTGAAATGTCACGTAAACAGTGACCACAATGGTAGATTCAGATTTCCAATTAGACCTACCACTAATGCAGAATTTAATCTGTAGTACATTGGTAAGATATTTATATCAACTTCTCTTGCATTTAATCACCAAGTGCATTTCATTTCTTAAAATTTGGAACTTTAATACTGAAATAAAGTCAGCTGATTGGAAAACTTAGTTTTGTTGTGAAAAGCCGTCTTAGACCGTAGCCTACACGTCACAATTATAATAATGATTAAGTCTAAAATTGCAGGGTATTTTTTAGATTGCATTTCAATAAACTTCATGTTGAAAAACTGCTCCCTTACGAATGAATAAGCTACCATAGACCTATAAACTTGGTCGACATCTGGCTAATAAATCTTTCACGATGTATCCTGGTTTATTGTAAACGTCTTTTTTTTGTATGGTCTGTATAATTTGAAAAAAAGTGTTTAATAAAATACATATTCTTATCAGATTCTGTTAAATATTTTCTTTGGGTTATACTAACAAGTGAAAAAGAAACTTTTAACAGGCAGCAGTTAACGTACCGGTACAATGAAAACTAATGAATTGTTCTGTTTTCTGTGTATTATACTTTTAATATATGGGGTACACTACTACGGTTTCTCAAATTTTGAATTTGATTTGATGATAACGTTTTAGGCGAGCTGCTTAGCTTCTAAGGTCGTGACCTACAGTTTTAGATAAAGTGGGCTCCGAACCACTATGTTCAGTTGCTCTGGCGGGACTTGAACCCGTAACCACACGCACAGAAAGCGAGCGCGCTAACCCCTCGGTTATCATGAGGTCACGGTTTCTCATATACTAGTACAATATAAGTTGATTCCTGATTATTTTATTGCGTTCAAGGAAGTATTAATTACCAGAAAATTAGCGATTCGGAAATTGACGTCTTTCAATTTAATTTATTTTATAGAAATAACGTATTTATGTAAATATGAAAAACTTTTTCAACAATAAAGTCTATTAAACATTCTTGTTTCCATAACTGTATTCCATTAATATCTATCGTTTCTCCTTTAATAAGTGTATCCATCACCTTTGTTAATACACCACCATAGCCTTTAACCAGAGAACTTGGTTGAAACATATGCGCGTACTAAAGTCTGTTCCATGTTAAAAGATATAGCACATAGACATTTCCTCGCGTATACGCCTCATATCTTGAATTCAATCCATCGAAATTGGTTATCCCTATAGACGTGAGTGACCGTTAAATATCTACTTGAACAGATGACTTTAAGAAGAGTTTGGAAACTTGGGGATCTTCAAAAGAAACGAGATGGAAGACTGTACGAATCTAAGTGTTAAAAGCTTGGCCGTTGCAACTTTTACCACTTGGTTAAGCAGCAAGGTCATATATTACACAGTGTCACGCTTTTAGCTTCCGCTTCGTGTGATATCCACATATAAACTTCATCACACACAAATGATCCGGTTAAATAACACTTATCCTCATATTTGTCTTTTATCGAACTCGCTCGTTTTAGCTATTTTAGGGTGTATGTTGTAAAGACTATCCTGATTTCACAGTGTTTTGAACTCTTCAGCTTTGTTGTGTTACCATTTTACACACGTAAAAAAAATATTCTGATTGAAATGAGGGATGGTCAGATATGGATTCGGCAGGAGACGTATCTCCTAAATTTTGCAAGAGAGCTTATCTAAATTTCGGTTAACATCACATGTTAATGTTGCTATTTTAAAAGTCCACGTTTATGGCAGATGAATGTTAATATATTGATAAGGTGTATCTCGTCTGGTCATACAAATTAAGGTATGCGGCATAATGATGAGATCCTTTCAAACTCAAAAATATCCCAGACGTTCCATTATCAGTGTGTGTACGATATTACTTGTTCCCAGAAGGTAATTCACATTAAAGAAGGAAAATGATACAATGATGCGTTGGATATACCATTGATGTTCAAAGTGCGTACAATTCTTGTTCCAGGAAAACCACGAAACTTTGTATTTTAGTGGTAATGCATTTATACTTTTCTTCTTTTTGAGGTCGCTTACGACATATTTAAAAAAATAGCTAGAATATTATTTAAGGCAAGTTTGGCTCAGGCCGTATGGATGATGATGGGTCATTTAGTGGAATGAAGAAAGTAGGAGGAAACTGGAGAATTCCGAGAAAACCCACGCACACGGTGTTTGTCCAACACACAAAACCCACATGGCATGAGCTGCGATAGAATCGACGGCCCCAAGAGCCAGAGGAGAGCACTCTACCATTGAGCCACCGCGGCTCTTAAAAAATCATGTTTGTTTAGCGTCATCAGTATAAAATTTGTGTACAGAGTTAATGAAAGTTAAGAAAAAATAAATATCGGTAAGTTTCGATGTTTGGTACATTAGGAGCTACATCAAATTAAAAAAATACATCTTTACACCCCCACCCCTTTCAAAAATGTCTTATTTTGGTATAAGAAATTCACCACCAGCACTCTTTATTTTCATTATGTTTTGAAGCTGCATCCTGGGATATTTTCAAGAGATAGTGCAATTTTCGATCCTTTAAAATTTCATACCTAAACACTATACTGCTTTAATTTTAACGCTCATTGTATTTCATTTTGGAGTTTTATCGATTTGAGAGAAAAAAAAAAAAAAACAATTTTTTCGTAGGAATGTGTCATTGTTATAGCTTTTCGTAAGCAAAATCAACTTCACATGTTTTATTTGTCATTACACTCGATTTGACTACAAAGTTTGATATTTTTGCGCATTCTTCAAGTACTTGGTGTGCAGAATAAGAAAAAAAATGCTGCCAAATTCTCCGCTTTGTCATTTTTTTCAGTATGGCGAACACCAAATTCATGCGGCCTTATGTAAATGCTTTTGAAGATTTATATACTCTTCTTTAATTCCCCGAATACATGCATGAAACATTCAAACATACTCTCATAATTGTACTGAATGTCTTACAAACCGTGTATTTCACAGAGTTATGTGAGGCATGGAGCCCGTCGTAAATTTTTTCTAGGATGCCTCCCCATATACGATGTGTTGTTTCTATGACACGTGGGTGGTGCCGACCATCTTAGTCATGTGGTCTGAGGCGCCAGACCAACGTCTCCATAGTTCTGGGTTCGAATCCCGCCGGGGACTGGCTGTTTCTGGATTTTAGAAACAACAGCTACTGGAATCGTGATGGGCCAAAATAATCAGTTACTAAAATGGCTAAAAAAATTCTAAGTTTACCAAAGATTTATCGTCAATTGGATTAACGTAAGCTAAATATCCCGTTTGTATATACGGGTTTTCTATCTGTTGGGCTGTTAGTTTGCTGTATATGCTGACTATTTAGAAGCTAAGCCCTGTTTTTGTGTATAGGTAGGTGTGTGCGCGCACTATCTACACATTATGTATACATCTCGCACTAAGTGTTAGAATACTCTATAGAAGACTGTGTAACAGACTGCTTCTATCTGTTTTCAGATAGATGTATACATTATGTGTACATCTTTTGCCAAGTGGGTTTCGGTGAGTCCATTTCTCTATGAGTTTATCAGTTTCAAGGATTTGCGTTACAGATCTATTTGGTCCCTTGATTTGTTTTTTGTAGGTTTGATTTTATTTCAGTTGTCTCTGTATTTGAATTTTCCTATTTAGGGTCTCCTCACGCTTAAGTCACAGTACTGTTTCTTGACCTTTGATACACGAGTCACCGTCAGGTTGCACCTTTACCATCTCCTGGGTCATGAGGTTTCTGACTCAGTTCTTTCAAATTTTCTTGATGGTGTCAAACTCCTCTGAATTCTATAATGCCATTTTTCAATTGATTAACCTGGTTATTTTCATTTCCCATTTTTTCCCACAGCTTTTTATCTTGTAGATTTGCTCAGATTTTAGTCCTCGAAATGGCAGTTTTCAAATTTCTTGATTTAGTTTTGCTAATGTAGTTTGTATGTTTTTAATTTTGGTGTGTTAGATTTTCTTTGGTGAAATCTTCTATGTTCATTAATCGTTCTGGACGATAGATACTTGTATTAGATATTTAGAGTTATTTCGTCTCTTATACGCGATCAGCAGTGGGCTTCTAGCATCTGTACCTAGTTTTCTCTGTCAGATAACCTCTTGATACCTTTCCAGAAGTTCTGGATTAGTTTGTTCAGCTTGTTGGTAAAGTTCGGATATTAATATCTCTGTTTTTACGTTCCGTTTTCCTCTTGGCGTACTGGTTTCGAAAGTTCAGTTGCTTCTTATAGTTTTTCCTCTTATAGCCTCTAGCAAGAAACTCGCTTCCTAGTTCGTTTATTTTTTTTCTAAGTATCTGTTCATTATCTATAATTCATTTCAGGCCTAATAATTGACTCTTAACCAGTGAGTCGTTAAGTAGTTGGGTGTCCGCGTCTGCATGTCAAACTCATGTCTTAAGTAAGCTTATAATATACGTCAGTTTGGTCTCTTCGTTACCCTCGAAGACGGTAATCTTGATTTGGCTCGACACTCAAGGCCTCCTACATTATTGTTTAAGCTGTTTATATAAAATTTTAATTTTAGAAAATATTCTTACGGCGTTTTCTAACAATCTATAGTCAAGCGTAGGTTGACGTTTGTCCAAATATTTCGCTGGGCTGTTACTTGAGGAGACTATGGATCTCTCCAGCGGTACTTCTTTTATTTCGCTTATCGTTGAAGTTTTTCAAGATTTCCAGCAGGTCCTCGAGGGTGTCCCTCATGAGATGTCTGGGTGGTGGTGTGTGCTTTGACCTCTGCCCTTTTGGAACAGGTTTTTCGTTTTGTCGTCTTCTTGGTTCCTTGTAGCACATCTTCAGGAAATTTAACGCGATAATCTTGGCATACTGGGCGCTGGACCACTTTCATTGTGAAATCCAGGTCGAAGCAAGCCTTGCTCTCCTTCAAGGCAGATTCCCACTCTTCTGCCATCTTCGGTATTAACTGTTTATAGTGGTTGGTAACCTCGTTCATACTTAGTTTTGCCCTCCGCAGAATAGTTGTGATGTTCTCTTTGAAATTATTCGGTACTTTGGTGAACTCGACCAATTCTAGTCAGGTCTGCGAAGTCCTATACAGGGTATTCTGTCTCGTATTCTCTCCTGATCTCGGACTCGTAGTGCAGGGCAAGATTATGTTTGTATAGCAACTTGCGCAGTGTCCTTAAACATTCCTCCTGCTTACCTCTCAAGTTATAGTTTGGCATCGAGGGACACGACTCGTCACTGGTGGCTTGCTGGGTCTTCTGTGTGGGATTAATTCTTCTTCTGCTTCCGCATTCCCTGTTTCCTTGTTGCGCAGCCTGTATGTACTTCATGTCGTTCCGGGTGTCATTCAGCTCGGATAGCTTCATGGAGAATTATTCTCCAAGAGTGCCCATCTAGTACTAGAAAGTACTGCTATTAAAAGTGTTCCCTAAGTAAGGCTGGGTACTTTCGCTACGTAGTTAGCATACTAAGAAGTACACATATGCAAACCTTACTTTGTCGTGCAGCAATTGGAAACCTCTAGTAGTGAGTGAAGATTCTTGCTATTTCAACGTTGTTGCAGATAATTGCAACCGTGTGAACTTACTGCCCCAGGTTACAGTGCTGGTATCTGCTGATGCTAATTTATCTACAAATCTGGACTTTACGGACATAATATGGGTGTTTATTGGGAGCAGCAGCTAGTAATGAAAAATTTATGCATGTGCATATTGGAAAGAAAATGTAATTAGTTAGAGTGTTCATTACGAACATTAAACGAATGTCCATAATATTGCCATACGCCATGTAGGACGGTCCATATTGTGTTCAACATACACATCCAGTTTTCTAACGAACATGGGACATCCCTATCACAATAAAACTGGCCATTATTTACGATGCAATGATTTCTCATTTACAGTTTCATTCCACTCCTCAGAAGAACTGCAAAACATAATACAAGCGTACTGGTCAAATTATAAATCAATGTTGAAATAACTGAAATAGTTCTGAACATTGTACCGTGGGTTACACAAAGATACGTTGGTACTAAACAAACAAGAAGAGAGAGAGAGAGAGAGAGAGAGAGAGAGAGAGAGAGAGAGAGAGA
>JAGDQP010000096.1:158276-175282 GCA_022664845.1 Lepisma saccharinum
AGAGAGAGAGAGAGAGAGAGAGAGAGAGAGAGAGAGAGAGAGAGAGAAAAGGTTAAAAACAGAGAAGTTTCTGTAAAAAATGCATACCTTAGGCTGTGTAGGCCATGTGAAATTGGCGTCCGCCATGTTGGCCGCTATATTAAAAAATATATGAAAACGAAAGCGAAAAATGTATACCCATTTTTTTTTTCTGATCATATACACCAAATACCTGAAGTCTAGGTAAGAAAAAAACATCTTTATCTTCTTCTTACGATAGAAAGTATTTCAGGACACGTGAATCCTTATTCCTCCTCATTCATCCCGATTTTGTGCCTTAAGTTTTCTCTTCGCGTAAAGATTTGTTTTTTAGTACTATCAAGATTGTTACATTTGTCTTCCTCTTAATTTGTTTAAATAATAGCTTCTATTGTATCCTTAAATAGACGATATCTGTCTAATCAATGTCTGATCTAGCTTATTGTACACTAGCTCATGAGTTATTGTTCATTTGTGGCATTTTCTTTGTAATACAAATAAAATAAGACAAGGTAGTAACAATAATACTTAGTAATAATAATATTTCTTTCATGGTGTCGCCTACCTTCATTCCTCTCTCTTTCTCTCCCTTCCCCCCCTCCCTCCGCGCAGGGTCGTTACGGATTCTGCGTTTAGTTCTAAAAACACAGAGCACGAAAAAGTTTCAATAATCTTTTTATTTACATCTCGTATGTGTGTATATTTAAACCTTCGGGATAAAGACAAGAGTGACGCAAGAATTCTACTCACAAAAGAAGTGATATCCATTTTGCGAGTTACTTTCTTTGTGTCACTGTGATGGACGTGTTTCCTTTGCAATAAAATTAGGAGATTTAGTATCCTTCCGCCATAGTGACACAAAGAAAGCAACTCGCAAAATGAACATCACTTCTTTTGTGAGTAGAATTCTTGCGTCACTCTTGTCTTTACCTCGAAGGGTTTTTATACTGATATCACTTATTTTGTAAGGCTGCCTGATTTTAAAAAAATCATTGCATAGTCTTCATACAAAAGGCCGGTTTTGGGCCGTATCTCGAAAAGGGTAACTACCATCAACAAAATAAGCTTCGATTTATCCAAGCTTGTTAGGGGCTGCAATTGACCACCAAACCCCCCGGTACCAACCACTTTGGGCTAAAGCAAAAAGACAGACAGAATGACGGAGGCCCTTTTCTATCATTTTTGGAACTTCTGTGATTGGTCTAAAAAAATCATAACGTTTGAACCCCTTCACCGATTTTGACGTGTTATACACAGTTTAAAAGGTATTGAAGCGTAGATTACGCTTCTGCAAGCTTCGACCGCCTATACGGTTTGTGGTAAGTGCTATCACCAGAAATGTGAAATTCGGATTATTTTTTCGAACCGCCCTAGGGGGTCCTACCGATCCATTTTTTTTGTGTGTCTTAGTATATCAAAGAGCTTTCAAATGCAACTTTAAGCATCAAAATCGGGCTTATAGTTTGCTAGATCCTGTATATATGTGAGTGCCGCTACAAGACTCGTTGCTTAGCGTCACTCTAAAAACTACCATTCTTCGTGATCAGTATAAAAACTCTTTCGGGGTAAAGGAAAGAGTGACGCAAGAATTCTAATCTAAAAAGAAGTGATATCCATTTTGAGAGTGATTTTCTTTGTGTCACTATGGGGGAAGGAAGGATAGTAAATCTATTAATTTTATTACAAAGGAAACACTTCCGCCACAGGGACACAAAAAATCACTTGCAAAATGGATATCACTTCCTTTCTGAGTAGAATTCTTGTATCACTCTTCCCAAAAGGAGTATTCTACTGATATCACTTATTTTGTAAGGTTGTCTTTTTTTTAATGCATAGTCTTCATACAAAAGGTCGATTTTGGACCATGATAGGCTCCTTATCTCGAAAACGGTAACTTATAACAGTGTTTAATAGCAGCCCGTTCACTATTCAGTAACTGTATGTGTATATAGCATTATTCTTGCAGTTCAAAAGATGGCGCACACGCTTGCAATATTCAGAAATTCTTTTTGTTGTTTCCCAGTTATTTTGTTTTAAGTTTTAATACTAATTAACTAAAGTTATAACTAAGTTCATTCTGTGATTTTATTAATATAATGTAATAGTTTATTTTTATAGATATTTATTTATGCATGTCGACAGCCATCGTAATTTGTCGTATGCTACTGTATAACCCGGACAGCATGTAACCTGGCGTTAGACCGTAAGGTCGTAGATCGGTGAAAATAGTTTTTTTTTCTTTTATAACAATAAAACAAGTATTCTTTCGAACCATGTGATTTTCATTTTCTTCAACATCGTGGGAATTAACAAGTGACTGCTTCTCTAGGAGGAGTTGAACTTGCAGCGTTGAACATATCCCATTACCCCCGTGTCTTCCTCCTTATTCCATCATTACAGTAGACGACCGTATCTCACTTTGGGGTACGGAATCTACACACCTATCCTGTTCCCAACCATTGGGCCGCGGGCGACCGTATATCTGTGGAGGTCTGGAACCAGTAGCTCACTAACTCAGGTTCACAACCAATGGGCCGCGGGCGACTGTTTCTCTTCGGACGAACAGAACCTTGTAATGTCCCTATGCTGCTCCAACAAAAGTAGGTAGACCAAACAAGCAAACCAGGGGCCAGCAGCACCCTGTTGCAAAAGCGAGGCTTACCCAACAATGTGGCCATAACTATTTGGAGACAAGCCGACATTACGCCACAGGAGAGGGCACATAACGAAGAAAACCGCTATCGGACTTGAAGGGAGGGTACCTACTCATCAGCACCCTGCTTCAGCCTCATCGAAGACAGACCACACTCTAGTCTAGATACGAAGCATGCATGGAAGAAGACCGAAAGAAGTGCCAAAAATGCAGAGAGTTGGCAAAAGCAGAACACCAGTCAAAATGTCCCAAGAAAGGGGAAGGGGGGAGAGACGCAGGTGAGAACATTCCGCAGAATACCAAAACCGGAAACGCTACTTTAGCGACCTAACGTAACTAGGCCCCTAAAATAGTACAAGGCTCAACGCAGCTGAGCATTGGTTAACATTAAACATGCAAATTTAGATAAACTGAACTGGTTTGACCCTAAGATTCCCTAAGATTACTGAAGCATTGGATCAAAAAATTAAACTTTAACTTCATTCGTAACCACTTTCTCACATACGTAAAAATTAACACTTCGCGCACTGAAATGACGGAAGGTTGAGAACCTTTCCAACAATACCACAGTGACGATAGTTAATCTACATCATAATGAAACCCTTGACACAAGAAGTAACTGGTAAAATGTAATTTATTTTACTAAAATTTCACATAAACGCAGTGCAAAAGACTGATTACTTAACTTCTTGCAAAGGAAAAGAATGTTAAAAAAAATTCACATCAGAACGAATTTTTAAGATGCAATTATTTCACATTGAAATTGTAGATTATCTTGACTACAAAAGCACTCTCCTTAAGAACACAGCCAAGATTTCGTACACTTATTTACCAAAATAAAAGATTAGGTTATTTCTCAAATGTAGTAAACATACTACAGTTTAGTCCAGTTACACAGAACTTTTGCAATTACAAGATAGTAATATTTGTTTCGACGAAAAAATTTACAATATAACAACTGGGCAGTAATTTACTGTTGAAGTTCCAAAATCGTTGTTAAATAAATTTGTACTTAATTTCCATTTTTTAGACTTCACACATGCTAACCCCCGTTCAGACAATATGAACATTATACGCTATAGCTGGGTTATGTGTAAATTCACAACATGAATTTCAATAAGCGAAATCGGCTTACGGTCAGCAAAAAGCAGCGAAGATGATATGAACCGTTTCTAATTTCCGAAACAAACATAGCGAATCGTTAAAATATTACATTTGACAATCGTACTCATGTAGAAAGGTCGTGTAATTTCAAACATATCAATTCCGAAAGAGGAAACGAAAATGCAGAACGGAAAATTAACATGCATTCTAAATGATGGTATCCACTATAGTACAAGGGAAAATATTTAATTTTATACTGTGCTGAGATTTAGTTATCTAAATGTAGGGGAACCAGTCTTGGATTTTTCAGAAGAGAAAGAGGAGTTTTAAAAGGTTAAACATACATTACCTGAAAAGTAATTCGGCCCCCAGCGCCTATCAAATTAAGCAGACATGATTGTGGCGCACATCACCACACATAAAAGCCATACCAATTTCATATCGAAGAAAGCACTGAACTACTTGTACACACACAGAGAGGGTTTCAAGGCGCACTGAAATTATATTTTTATTTATTTAAGAAAAAAACAACACTGCACACTCATATACCGCAACAAATCACTTCACACGCTGGTGATCGCTACTTCACATAACAAACCCCTGTTAAGATGCCTGTTGATTTGCTCCTTCCAGTCCACTCCCGGTTCAAGCCAATATGAAGGGTGAGAGATGCAAACTGCAGCAATCGATACACAGCTCCCTTAAAAAAACGGGAGTAACAGCTTACTAAAAGATGTTGAAATATACCAATGGTCGCTGCTCTGTATTTATATAAACTTTTTTCGACATTGGCTGCATTAGATTTTGGTTTAATATAACTTTCTGAGGCAGCGTAAATTTTCGCATTTTCACCTGTTCGACGACCATGTTCCAACTACTGAGTGGAATCAGCCAATAAGAGAAGAGAACCAAACGGAAGGAAGAGCGAAAACTTGGGAGAGATTTACCACCGAAATTCTGTTAAAAATAAAACAACAATCCGATATTTTAACTGTTTATGAAGATTTTCAACGAAATAAAATTAGTTGAAGAAAATGATAGAATAAAATGTGCAAAAAATTATCAAGAAATGAAAAGAAAAAGCAATAAAATACATATCCCACCAAACACCAATCAAAGGAGTGTTGTATGGCTAGGGGGTCGAATTCAGAGTTGCATTTTGTAGAAAATTAGTTACTTGAAGGCACGTTTTTAGGCTGCTGCTGATTCATAATCCTTTCTCAAGTTTGCGAAGGGTTCCAGAATTCTAAGTTGATTTTCTTCAAGAATCATTTCGTTAAGTGTTGATTTTTTTACAGTTTCATAGTCATTTCTTGAGACAGTGTTTGAAATGAACTATTTCATAGTGCAATTTTCTTTCTCTTGAGAAGTGAAAGTTGTTCTTGTAGGGAACGAAAATTGTTTTTGTGAAAGAGAAGGTCTACCTTGACTTGAGAGAGAGAATTTGATATGTATTTGTAGAGGGAAAATGTAAAACACAACATAATAATAATAATCATGATTCTTTTACCAAAAATGTAGAGGAAATTTCCAAGAAAAGTGTTAAATCTATTGGAATGTTGAAATAAAAAACAAATAATAAAAAGATTCAGTTGAATTTCAACGAAATCGTTGAAAAGTAGGCATTTTTTAATCCGAAGCCAGAAGTTATTTGCTTGTGGATTTGGTAGAGAGTCGCATACGCGTATAATAATACCCAACATATTACAGTTGAAATATCAGCATTTTCATAATTCCAAAATCAGACACCTACAACAGTGTAATTCGCTGTTACAATTCCTATCCACAATATTGTTGTCATGTAATACTGGAGTTTAGCTACTTGTGCCATAGATCACTGGAAATGACTCAAAATGCTACGTTTTATCTTCCTCTAGAACGGAAACCTACTGAACGGCGTGAGAAATAAAAATATGACCTAGTGGAAGTTAAAATGTGCTCATAAAGGGCACAGAGCCCATGTATATGACGCGAAAGTAGTTAGTCCTTGTTTCCATAGAACGCTATTTTCTCCGCGCTTGAGGGTGTCCTTGAGGGAAGTCAAGTCAAAATGGACATTTATCATCCGGCAAGCGAGATGTACTCGCCGACCATCCCCATGATTCGTGACTGGTTCTCAAAGATTTCGCATTTTGTTCTTTAAATGGGGAGAGTTTGAGTAGAATTCCTTGATTTTTTTTTTTTCAAAGAGCCTTGAAATTAGAAACGAGGTTCCCTTTCTAGAAATAATTCTATTTAAAGTTATTGAAAATGTATTTTGGGCAGTTAACCACTTTCGTAAGAACTGAAATCTACAGATCCTACGAACAAGGAAGGAAGAATCTGATAATTGTATTTTCCCCGTTTCAACGGACAAAGTATGAAATGGAATAGGCCTATACAATTTCCTTTCATGTATATGTGCAAATAACTAGAATATGTAACTTTTTATTAATCATTTGGAAAATAAATTCTGTTTCCATGCTGCTTAACCGTATTAGTGTGACAGGAACAGTACATTGCAAATTATATAGGGGTCGGTCGACCCATCACTTTGCGTGGATGATATTTAGGATGATGATGATAGATCATATGTACTGAATTCCCTACTTTCAACTCCCGGAACATTTCATCGCATGGTAATCCTAGAGAATGGTAAATTAACGTATTTTAGTCATATATTTCCCCGAAAAGATCAAAACTGTTGCTACCTAAACTAAAATTAGTGGATATTAACTAAGACTACTCTAGTCATCAACAATCAACGGAGTAAGCAGACTCATGTCAAGCAACCAATAATCTTCATGCAAAGCGTTTTGAGACAGGATAGCACCTTGTTGCCTTCGTATTCGGAATGTCTTTGGTTAATACGGGCAGCCGACTATTCTGAGATAGTGTTTCAGTGTCTTTCCTCAGCCACCTTCCCCCACAAATGCCGGGATGATACCTTCAAATAAGGCCCTGGTCGACCTCTTTCCACTTCCTTTCGCCCACCCTATCCGGGCTTAAGCGATAGATGCCTAAATGTCATAAATAAATTAAAACAAGATAACACAAAGTAACATTACTTCTGAATCCACCGCTATGAAATATACCTACCTCCGTACTCAAAGTCCATTTAATGTACTCTTCAGACTGAATATTTCGTTGTAGACAAATACATCAAATATATAACAGACCTTTTATTCGTTTCTATCTTTCTGCTGTCTCAGAACTTTGTACAGATGATGTGAAGAAGGTATTCTCGAGTTTGTGTACGCTGAAAGAGGATGAAAAGGACACACACACACTGATATGTAACGCACACAGCTACTCACAAATGTTCGGATCTACCAGAAGTTTCAAACGCAAGCTCTTTACCTTCCGATCCATTTAAAATCGATTTGTGGTTTCTAGCAGAACAAATATATTTTCCTGTTGCCTCAGGATATGCGAACTCAATATGTCTTTTAGAAAGGCAAGGAAGAATGACTATGCTAGAAGTAATTTTAGCAAGGTTGGTTTTGACCAAACCTTTAGTCTGAATAAAGACAGGGCAAAAACTCTTTCAGTACAGATACTCGTTAAAGCATTCAGAATGACGAGACTTCCAATTTACTTGCTTTTTGTTCAAAGAGTCAAATAATTTTGAAGAGATACTAACAAACAGACAAGTAACGTGTGGAGTTCCCGGTCCTTGTATTCTTATTTCGTTTGTTCTGTTTTGTTTTTCGGTTTCCATTTAGTCCGTCTTCAAGGTAATATTACTATAATAACCTTCAATTTGCTTTTACTGTCTTGACCGTCTTCCCTTCTTTTTGCGCAAAGGTGTACATTTTCGATGTTCTTTTGTCAACTTTTCCTGGCAGAATAGTTCTGTATTTACAGACTATTTTAGACTCATATCAGTTTGTTTTCAATCTTCCTATTGTACGATTTATGTCTTCGCTTATTATTGGTTTGTCACTGATAGGATGTGGCGAGTCTTAATTAGAGAATTTTCCCCCAGTCCAGAGTTCTCATTATTATTTCCTTATTATTAATTAATTCCTTAAAAATAAGTATTTTGATTTTTAGCTTTTTAACTTTTGTTTATTTTGCCTCTGGTTTGCGGTGATAAACGAGAGAAATGAAAATACTCATGACTACCAGTATGGTCTGGAAGCCCTGATTGTTTTCTTATGGATGTTTGTTTTTAACGGTAATGACGGTGTAATTCGCCTTCTATAGTAGATCACCATTTTGGAAGATTTATATAGGATCGTCCCTATTGATACTAACATATAAATACTTATTTTCTCATATATTACAGTTTCTGTCCATTCAGTGGAACGTAGGTAAAATGCTATGACCCGAAATTCTTATGGGTGAAAAACATATCCGCCATTTCCTGCTTAGTCATAAGAAAAGTAATTTAATATTTGGATGAAGTTCTCCTGCTTGAACTCTTTCTTCAATGGGTTGAAGTTGGAAGACATCTTGGGTTTTATTACAAGATTTGGTTTTCATCCGGAATTTGGAAGAAATTCTCCAGAAAATTAATGAACTTTTGATTTTTGTGGAATTCTCGTACTTTTTTTTAACATGTCAGCAATCTGAAATTTTAACTTTCTTAGTGCAAGGTTGTTTTGCCACCATGTAGAGTTTAGCATGACATGGCGGCTATGGATTTACCCTTGCCTTCTCGACATTGCGTTGTAGGTTAGCCTAATCTAGTAAACTAATGTCCCTTCTGATCTCTCGTTTACCATGCGTTATTTTATTTTATTGAATTATGGGGTAAGATGTACTTTAGGTACGCCCATTCATTTACAATTTTTGAACGTTCGAGAGATCTCTTGAGATTATTAGCCTGAGTGACTTTTGCTTTGGACTCCGTGTTTGTTTTATGATATCCGTTTGCTGTTATTATATTTTCCTTCTGTCCGTAAATCATTTATGACAGAAATAATCGTCGGGATTCCTAGCAAACAATGTATAAAAATAGCTTAATACAACAAACCGCATATTGCTAAATTTTGTAAGAAAGAAGAATATTTTGATTAATCTAACCGTGAAATTCTGTTTACAAACCTTATGCTCTGTTCAAACTGTATGTTTGTTTTACATTACGAAAAGTGCTTATAGTGTATTAGGCCCCAGACTAGGAAATTATAACCTACAAAATTATATTAGATGTATTGGTTCAGTAATAAGAATCTTAATGTTAATAACTCGAAGCGTGAAATTCGGTGGTTGATGTTTCAACACATAAAACTGAAATATTTTTATAAAGTTTTCAACAAGCTTTTATTATTATTTCGAAGCTACGAATGGCTGAACGAGTCTTATGTTCGGTTCTTCTGCATTCAAACTTGTGTTGTATAAATTAACGTAGGAAGAAACTATGTCAGAAACTACAATAATATGAATTTTGGACAATTTGGATCAGGATAGTTATTGAATATTTACTTTATTTTTCGCACTGCACTTGAAATGCCATGACCAGTATACAGTGTTTCATAGTCACTGTTCAAACCTACTTAAATCTTGTGAATTCTAAGAAAATAAATAATACAACACAAGGGTATTACGATACTTTTATTTATGTGAGTATCTTTAGAAGTTTAGTTAAAAATTAGTGGTTAAGTTTATTTTCAAAAACAAATGAAGTTGTGATACCATTTTCAAATTTTACCAAGTGTAAGATCTTGACGTTCAAGCTTTTAAGAAGCGTTGCTTTTAAAATTTACGTTAATTAGGGCACGTGAGCTTTCTATTTTGAAATTTTAGTTTCATTAGTTCTCTTATTTTGTCTTTTGAAACCGTGACCGATATGAACTTTTGTTCTGTTCGCGAAACCTGTTTTGTTTTACTTCGACGGTTTTTGCTTGCATAGCTTAGTTTATAAGGAGTTCATTTGGTAAGATTCAGTTTAAGGACTCCATCTGCGGACGTTATTGAAGTGTCAAGGGTATTCAAAAATCTAGTTCGTCTTCATTGCGGATTTTCCTGATGTCTTCTGGTCTGGTGGGTTAGCGTGTGAGTTCACCTCCTCCTTTCTTTCATTTCTTAGTTTTCTGTTTTCCGCTGTTCTTGATCAGCGAATGAGTTCTATTGGGAACTTGGACTTACATTTCATTTAAATTTTATTTCCAACGTGTTAACTTCTGATCATTCTTTCACTAATCTGTGACCTTTATTTAGCATGTTTACCGGTGGTGTCACGACAGGTACAGATGTTGTGACGAATTCTTTCGTGTGTAAGCAGTGGGCATTATGTCCATGGCTGTGAATCTGATTTTGGCGTGAGTGTGACCTTGGTGCTTCAAGGCCTTTACATTCAGTTTCCAGTCCATGTGTCATTATTTTGATACTCTTTACGAGTCCTACCACTGGCTTACAGGATCCAGTTCTGACTTTTCAGTTCGATGTTGGCATTTATTTATTTTCCCTCTTTGGGAGAACCCCCCGACGGTCCTGTGTTTTGCGTGAGCGACCGATACTTTTGTTGTGACCATTGTGTAGTCACTGACCAGTGCATCTCTGGGTGGTTGCTTTGACTGGCTGATCGTGATGGGATTCTTGGCTGTTGAGCTGTTCCTGTCAGAAGTCTGTTCTCTAGCTCCACCTTTTGTTTTGGTGGTTTCAATTTTAGTGGCGACCGTGCGCCAAGGCTTTCGATTCTTTGTGAATCTTCAGATCCTAGAACGTCGTTCTCTGTGTTTAGGTTAGCGGATTGTTTTATATTGTACCTACCGTGTTTCCTTTATTCTGTACTTATGTTGTGTCCGTTGATGTATCTAAGTTTGCACTGGTACGTAGTGCTAGAACTCTGATGATGATGAAATATTGTCTGAAGGTTATTGTTACCCGCTAGTTTTTTAGTAGCTACAGGTGTTAGTGTTTTACCTTGACTTCTTATAGTACAAAACTGCACATGCACTAGGAATTTTAAGCTCTTGCTCTATAAAAGCTTTAAACAAATATAAAATGCTAAAAATGATTTTTTCTCCATGTTGTATTCAGGAGACGGTTTATAGATTTAGCTAAGCTATTCTAGGAACAGTTGTGGAAGATCCAAGAGGTATCGAATGTCAGGCTTTTATTCCAAACCCGTTCTCGGTGTTCTTGAAGTTGATACCACTCTCAGACAAACACATCACTGTCATCGCCAATCAGCGCGGTGTAGTCTCCTGAGCACCAATAAATACCAAGCTGAACTTTGGTTTTGCTGTCTTGTTTTGAACTTTGTCCTGCTGAGCAAGGTGAACTTTGAACTGTTGCATGAGGTTTTGTCTTGCTTGTCTAAAGTGAACTTTGAACTGCTTCCCTAAGATGAACTTTAGACTGTTGCGTAGAGCTGAACTTTATCCGACCAATGTTCAAGGAGTAAGAATTCGCTCTCTCGATGTGATCTTATACTTGTCTGCATATTTCAGTAATTGAATCATAGAATACAATTCTTGCTGGAAACCAAACTTCTCTTTTAAACTACAATAATATTTCTTTGAAAAAATGAATTTCATGCTTCTTGGTTCGTGGCCCGTTACCATCAAACTATAGAACTTATTTAATTTGTTTACATATTTACATAAAACAATATTTAGTGTAATAGACCTCTCTTGACAGTAACCAGTAATTCCAGTTTTGAGAGTCTGTCTTACTTGAAAAATTAAACTAAACTAATCGTTTTTGAAGATATTGAAATAGTTTACGATCTTATCAGTTCTTCAATTCTTCTACATACCATGCATCAACCACTATATCTTTGAATGCCACTCTAGAGTTTGTTTGTTTTTACTACACTTAACAGCACCAGCTTTAAATTTTGCACCTTTTCTGAAAATGCGTGAGTTTGCAGGCTCTTTGCGTGAGAGCGTGAGTTGTACTTGAATGCGTTTAACTCACGCATTTTGCGTGGGACTTGGCATGTCTCCCTTAATTTGGTCTGCAGTGAATATGATGTGGCTCTATTGCACAAAAATTCCATAGTTTTGTCTGTAATTCTCAACCGTAATTCAAACGTATCGCAATGTTTTTATTTCGAAAGTTCAAAACAGCTTCGTTACTTTTGGTATCCGTAAGCCAGACTATGCAAATAGAAATTATGTTCAAGTGAATTTTTCCTAGCCCAAACTATAGTTCTCAAGTATGTTTTATCAAACAGGCGGTTAGGTTCTGTTGGTTTAAATTGTTAATACGTACTAGAATTCTAACAATAATTATTTGTAACTTCGAAAGGGGAATTTTGCCCAGTAAATACAGCTGTATTTAATAGTTTTTCAAGTAATGTTACGTTTTGTGATAGTGGAAATTCGTTTTAACTGGGCCAAAGTGTAGAATACCTAATCTAATTTTGGGAAAAAATATTTTAATCTCTTTGAAACAAAAATGTGTGTGAAATTATGGCCCTGCTCAGATGCAGAGCATTATTGTAAATTTTTTCATTCTCATCTGTCATATGAAATTACCAGCATTGATTAGAAACACTTTTATATGTCCTAAAGCATTTATTCAGAAACCGTTTTTTTTTTTTCCTTAAATTTAATGATCAATTCTTGCATTGTTTTTGTTTCTCCTAAGCAAAAATAAATACATTTTACCAGATATTCCTTGTGTGAAGGTTCTTATTAAGAAGTATGTAGTTTACTGTAATAGTGTATAGCTGTTTATAGGTTCTCAACCTTTCGTTATGTCAGTCCGCGGAGTGATATTTTCCTACATGTATACGATAAAGTGATTCGGATGTTTTGATCAAAGGCAGAAGTGAATTTTATAGAATAGTCAAATCAGTTAAGTTTATGTAAATTTTGCGGTCATTGCTAACTTCCGAGTGGCTATGTTGAGCCTTGTACATTTTAGTGACTAATCGTTGAGTAGGCCTGGCCTTCAGGACTTCGTGTACCGGGTGAAGAATGTGTTGTAAGAACGAGGTAGGATGCTAGATACCGGAATGAAGTTCCAGATTTGGACTTGGGTCAGGTGCACAGGCGCCCCAGGGCCGAATTATTCTTAGTGTCGAAGTGCAAGGGTCGACTGCTGTCCCAGGTACGGGAACTGGGTTCCGCCTGGGGGTATATAGTTCATTGTCGCGTTTTTGTTTTCGCGTTTGTGGAAAGTGAGTAATTGTGAAGGCGGTAGCTGAATAAGGAGAAATGTGCTATGAATTGACCGGCCTGCTCGATGTCCTGACGGAGACCTCTGAATAGTAACTCGGTTACAGTAGGTCACTGACATAGCGTTTTGTATTTTAGATATTTTTCTCTCTGATTCTTCGGCTATTTCCTTTGCACATGTCTTATCTTAAGGTTTCCTTTCTTCCTTTTTCTGCATGTATTTAATGAGCATCGGGCTCGGAGAATGCAGATTTGAGAGACTGTTGTGAGTTTGAGTACTGTTTCCTGCAGGATGTTCCCGCCCAAGTCTTCCCTCCCCTCTTTCCCTTTGGGGTCTTTTTATTCGTGTTTTATCCTTCTGCTTTTCGCCAACTTCTCTGCGTTTTGGCATTTCTTTCGGACTTCTTCCATGCATGCTTCGTGTTCTAGACTATCGCTTAAATTGTCGTCGATGGGTATTGTGCTGAAGCAAGACACTGAAGGGTAGGTACCCGCCTTGTCTGTTTTATTTTTGTGCCCTCCTCTATGGCGTCATGCAGGCTTGTCTCCCGGGTAGGTTTAGTCACGTGATGTGAAGTTGGGTAATTCCCCTTTGGGTGACAGGGCGCCGCGTATCCCCTGTCTGCTTTTGTGTTTGCCTGCCTCCGGGGAGAGTCGTGGGTCATTCGTTCAAGTATTAGTTGAACTTGATAAGCAAATTTAATTTATAAGTAGTTACCATTTATCTGCGCACATTTGATTGCTTATGCTAGATGACAATCAGTTTGAGTGTAATACGGGAACGAAATCTGAAAACATTATTGACAACTGGAGTAACTGGACCATCCGTAATTTAGCACGCTAGCACGAGTGTTCTTCTTAACATAAGGCCAGTAAATGAAATAGGTGCAACGCCGCGCGTGACTGATCTCACCCTATCACTTCCGAAGTGGAATTAATGTTTATAACCTACACATGAGTATAATATAGGTTGGACTAAAAATAATTATTTACTGGATTCGTTTATACAGGGTGTCCCATTTTGATCAATCCACTGGAATATTGCAGAGCACCGAAAGAAAATATAAAATGTGTGCAGGGTACATGTACCGACAGACTTGGGGACCGCCTTCCATGCACAAGGGAATGATATTGCATATACAATGTCGCGACCTCAACGCGAAATTATATTTCTTCAAATTGGATGAAGATTTAATTCTTTCGGAAATGATAGTCAAGTTAGTAAATATAGTAGATGATAGTAAACAAAGAAGTTAAAATGAACACGGCGGGTCGAACTCTGCTTCGTTTTGGAGATAGTGTTTCCAAATCAGAGCACAAAGTCAACGTGTAACAATGGGAAGAACTAACTAACTAACTAACTCTATGGCTTATGGAACTCGCAAGTTCATCGCCGCAGTAACAAACGTTCGCCATTGGATTCTATCCTGGGCAGTATCAAGCCAGTTTTCATCACGAACACCTACTTCTCGAAGATCTCTTCTAATATTGTCCTCCCAACGACGTCTCGGTCTTCCCAATGGCCTCTTTCCATCGGGCCTTCCAACCAGGATTGAATATAATCTTCGTTTTTCCCCCATCCGAGCTACATGCCCTGCCCACCTTAGTCGTCTCGATTTCATTATTTTTACAACATCTGGTGAATCGTACAGTCCGTGGAGTTCTTCATTATGCAGTCTCCTCCACTCTCCAGTCATCTCATCCCGTTTTGGCCCATATATCTTTCTCAAAACCTTATTTTCAAATACACGCAATTTATGTTCATCTGCTAGGGTCGTACTCCAACTTTCGCAACCGTAAAGAATTACCGGCAGAATAACCGTTCTGTATATTTTTAATTTCAATTTCCTTGATATTAATCGCGATGCTAGAAGTTTTTGGACTGAGTAGAAACATGCGTTCCCCGATACTAAGCGACTTTTTATTTCTTCCGTGACCTCATTTTTGCTTGTTACGTATGCTCCCAAGTATTTAAATTTGTTTACTTTCTCTATGACCTCATCCCTAATTCTTATGTTTTTAGTTCCTTCATTCCCTGTGCTTCGGCTTGTTACCATGTATTTTGTTTTATCTATGTTTACCTGTAGACCTATCTCATCGCACGCTTCTACTAAGACATCGGTGTTGCTTTGTAGTGCATCTATATCGTCCCCTATTAAATCTACATCATCCGCGTATACAAACAGTTGATTCAAACCATTCAATGATAGTCCCTTTTTGTCCCCTTTAATTTTTAAAATCGCATATTCTAACGCGAAGTTAAACAGTAGTGGTGACAAGGCATCGCCTTGTTTCAATCCGTTGCGAATCTTGAAACTATCTGACATATTATTACCTATCCGTACTCTGCTTATGGGGTCGCTGAGACACATCTTCACTAGTTGGACCAATTTTTTCGGTATTCCAAATCGTATCAGGATACTGTATAACTTTTCCCTTTTGATAGAATCATATGCTTTCTTAAAATCAATGAATAGCTGATGAACCGTCCCATTGTATTCCCATTTCTTCTCCAAAATTTGTCTCAAAGCAAAAATATGGTCCAACGTGGATCTATTTCTTCTAAATCCACATTGGTGATCTCCAATTATTTCATCTACGTATACATTTAGGCGTGTTAACAGAATATTACTTAATACCTTGTAACAAGTTGGAAGTAACGAGATTCCGCGGTAATTATTGCATTCCGACTTATCGCCTTTTTTGTAAATCGGAACAATTATTGATGTTTTCCATTCCTTTGGGAGCTCCTCCTTTCTCCATATAGCACTTATCAATTTATGTAGTTCCTTGATTAGTGCCGTTCCTCCTGTTTTAATTAATTCGGCTGGAATATTGTCTATTCCTGGTGATTTGAAATTTTTCAATTTCTTAACCGACATTTCGATCTCGATCTCGCTAGGTTCGGGAATCCACGGTTCTGCGGTATGGATTTCAAATTCCTCTGTTTGTTCCCCGCTGTGTACATTAAGAAGTTTGTCGAAATAACTTTTCCACACATCGACAATTTTAGTCGGATCCGCCTGAAGATCTCCACGTTCATTTCTAATCATTCCTAACCTCGGCTGGTAACCTTTTCTTAACGAGTTTACCCCTTTGTATAGATCTCGTATGTTATTTGTCTTCCCGTTTTCCTCTATCTCCTGAATCTTCTGCGTCAGATATTCTCGCTTTTTGTTTCTGAACCCTAGTGTGGCGTTTCGTTTCGCGTTACTGTAGTGGTTGGTATTTGCTTCGCTTTTATTACTTAGCCATCGTTGCCTTGCTTGTTTTCGTTCCTCATGAAGTTTAATGCATTCTTCATCAAACCAAGGTTTGTTTTTCTGTTGTTTCTTCTCACCTACGCGTTCCTTCGCTGCGCTCTTAATTGTTTCACGAATTGCCTCCCACATCTTACTTACATCAATTTCATTATTAATATCATCATTATTATTACTCGAGTCGGCTAGGATTTCGAACCTATTTGAGAGTTCGAGTTGGTAATCTGCTCTTATGCTCGGATTATTTAATAGTTTCACTTCGAATTTCAGTTGTTTTGATCCCTTGCTTTCTCTGTTCGCGATGCATAACTTTTCCCTTACTTTTGTGATCACTAATTGATGGTCGGTGTCACCTTCCGCTCCTCTGTACGACCTAACGTCCATTATGTTGGTGTGTCTTCGTCTGTCTACTAATACGTGATCGATCTGGTTGAGAGTTTTGCCGTCCGGAGATACCCACGTGTATTTGTGTATGTCTTTGTGTTCAAAGTACGTGCTCTTTACCAGTAGGTTTTTCGAAATCGCGAAAGTTATCAGTCTTTCTCCATTGTTGTTGGTCTTTTCGTGAAGACTGTATTTGCCTATAGTAGGTCTATATTTTTCTTCCCTCCCTACCTTTGCATTGAAATCACCCAACACAATTTTCGAATTATACTTCGGTAATCGGTCAAACAACCTTTCTAGCTCATCGTAGAATATATCTTTGTCGTTATCAGTAGCCACCTCGGTCGGAGCATAGACGTTTAATAAAACCGTGTTGCCCCATCGAGTACGTATCGTAACGTACGATAGTCTTTCGTTTACGAACTCTATATTCTGAACCGCCTGAAGGATACTATTCTTAATGAGGAACCCTGTTCCGAAATCGTGAGACTGTGTTCCCCCGTAGTAGAAAGTGTACTTGCCCTGTGGGAT
>JAGDQP010000096.1:180282-220838 GCA_022664845.1 Lepisma saccharinum
ATATCTATATATAAATATATAAATATAAGTATATATATATAAATAATTAAAAAAGTTTTTTTTTTACTTAACAAAATGTCATTTTGAAACGCACTCTAAATTTTCCCGTTATTTTGTAAGGTTTCGTTAAACATTAATCTTTCAACACTACTGCGAGATGTAGCACTAAACTGGCGTATATGGTCAAGAATTGCGCACTAAATCATAAAAGATTGTACTTCTTAAAGAACGTTTATACAAAATTCTCGTACACGTACGCTGGAAGATTCAAAATATAGTTCCATCAAGTTTATTTTTCTCATTGAGAGGCTAACACGTAAGTCAGTGTTCGTCCACATGTACTGTACATTTGACGTCTAAGATAGAGCAATATGAAACGTGGGAAATCGAATTCGGCTATCTAAATAGTGCAGGAGTTCCTTAAACAAACGTTAAAGGAGTGTCTTATTGATCTCTAACCCTAGCAAACGTTGCATTTTTTGGCTCTTTGAGGACATTAAATTTTATACAAAGTAATGTATTAATATATTAGCATATAAGCAAATGAAAGAAATGAATATAACAATCTTTCAATGCAATTAAATAATAGAAAAACTTCTAATATCCATAGGCATATTAGTTTATGTAATAATCGTTATAAATTCTCAAATATTTGAAGTTTTTTTTTTTTTAAATTTCTTTAAAATTTCAGTATCACGTTGTACTACACTATGATGAAAGCAAGATAATCGTTAAATCATTCTCGAACTGTTTGTAACCATTTAAAGAAATGGAAGAAATAAATGTCCTGATTGTTCTCTAAACGCTTCCAGACCGTTGTAATTAATACACCGTGGGATAACCAATGAATGTCCTCGTGAAGCTTTTAATCCTGAATGCAGCGCTGATAATGGATCCTGAATGCGGCGGTAACTCAAGAAGCCTTTCAGTAAACATGTATACAACCATGGTTGGTTAAATTATCGATTACTTTTAACTGTTCGATTTGAAGATTTTGATTAAAACGACTAGTTTGTTTTTCAATATGAGTTGAGCAATGCTAGCAAGCGAAGGGAACAAACAAGATATTTCTTTTTCTTTTTAGAAGAGTGCCAAATGCTTTTCCTTAGCTTCGCTTCAATTGTGTGCCATCAGTAACCACACTCCCGAGCTTCAGTACGTCAGTTTCGTTAGATGTTACGAAGCTTTTAACAGCACTGGAACATGTTGTCTCGTAGAGCGGTAAATTTCAGAAATAAATTTCCTGCATTTCTTTATCACATATACGTTAAACAGTACAACAGTTGTGCTAAGCATAGGGTGACCAGATATTCTCCTTTTAAGAGAATTATGCTCTTTAAGAGGTTCAAATATTCTATACTCTTTCCTGTTCGAAAATATCTCCGATTATACACTTTTCTATATTTTTATATTTTTTTAATATAAGGTAAGTGTCCCTCATATGGCCATGGTTTGAGAATTTTTCTAGCCGCCATTTTGAAAGAAATCAGTCATTTTCTTCTACATCGCTTTTATGGACTTTCATATGAAACATTTCAAGCCATGAAAATGGCTTTACTGGTTCAAGGAAGCGAACTAGAAGTCTACCTATCGGCCATATCAGGAACATGATATGGTCACCCGTGTTCCATGTTATGTAAATTCTGATTTTTTCAGTTTCATTATGCAGTTCTACTAAAGCTGGAAGATAGATTTCTGCTGGATAATTCAGTGCCTGGCGGAGAGTCACCTGTATCCATACACAGAGTATCAACGTCATGAGGATCAGACGGCGATGACGAATCAATGAAATGGCCTGGGTGGTCATATCAGGAGCAAGTCACCTTTCACGAAAATCGTTTAGAGCAACTCATAAAAGATACACCACCAGTGACAACACCAATCGAAAGAGCATTAAAAACTTAATACAGTACAATCGTTTTCATGAAAAAATGTCTTTGAGAAATATCCATAAATGTAAGGAAACTTACCAGAGAAAAAAAAATAAGAGGTCACACCAAAAACAAAAAAAGAAGCAACTGACGCCATATTGTTCAACCTGGGTGGACGGGAAATGATGACGTGACACATCACCAGACCCCCTCCCTGGATACTGATGCCACATACCGGATTTTTGCTTAGCTTACTCACAATAAGGGGTGGCCATATCAGGAACGTGGCCATAACACAGATACTTAACTTATTTTCTGCATGAATGTCTTATAATTTCTAAATTTCTAATCAACATGCACGGCAGTGCATGAGCCAAGTTCTTCACGCCAGAAAACGTTAGCACTGCCAGAAGCATGTTATACAGGAACAAGAGTTTATGGCAAAATCGACGATTTGGGGGCCCCGTAAGAAAAAAGATGTTAAGGATAGGAATATGAGCTTTTGCCGTTAAGGAGATATGGTAAATATGTGCAGATGTACAAAATTTCATATTCGTATCTCAAACTATGTTCTAGTTGTGGACCCCTGAAATTGCACATTTTAGGCTAACTGACTCACTCACTCACTCACTCACTCACTGACTGACTCACTCATCATATTGTTTAGGGTGTTTGGAGTAAGCTAGAAACATGAAATTTGGTATGAAGGTAGAGGATGATAAGTAGATACAGGAAAAATTCCGACATTTTGAAAAGGTCGCCATCTTGGATTCAAAATGGCCGCCAAACCTAAAATTTCAAAGAATACACAGCCTAAACGGCTAAAGATAGAACAGTGAAATTTGGTATGAAACTACATCATTGGTAGCAAATTAAGAAAACTTTTTAAAAATTTGAAAAAGTCGCCATTTTGGATTCAAAATGGCCGCCAACCCTAAACTTTTAAATAATACACAGCCTAAACGGCTGCCGCTAGAATAATGAAATTTAGTTTGACAGTACAACATTATTTGTAGATTATGAAAATATTACAAAATATCTCTAAAGACGCCATCTTGGATCCAAAATGGCGGGTGTCATCAATCCATTTTCCAACTGCTTGAGCCAGAGATACGAAATTTGGCATAATGATGTATTATCAAGAGTAGTTTAGGAAAACATAACAACGTTTAAAGAAATTCACCATCTTTGATTCAAAATGGCAGCTGAAATACAATTTTTCACATCGTTTGAGATAGAGAAATGAAATTTGGTATGACAGTGTATCATCACGAGTATGTCACGAAAATATAAGAAAACGTTAAAAATGTGTCCATCTTTTATTCAAAATGCCCGCCTAAGCCCCACTTTATAACGACTGAAGCTAGAGAAAGGTATGAAGGTGTAACATTACGAGTAGGTTAGAATAAATTCGGCTCGTCTCCCCTACTAGGTTACAGTTCCCAGCTGGAGCCTGATTGCAATAAAGGGGTGCGCCCCAGCGAGGCCATCTTGGAATTCTGGGGGCAGCGCCCCAATGAGGCGAAGCGAGTATATACATTACACAAGTGTAAAAAGCTGCGAAATACGAGCAAAAGCACCAGGGGTGCAAACTGTCCAGTCAACTCCTTCAACCTTAAAAAGTGGTGAAATGGAATATGGATGAACCCAATTTTTCGTGCCAACTTCCAATACTGCTGCGTGTCCCACCAAGTTTTACTCTTCATAAACGTTAGCATTGCCAGGAGCATGTTATACAGGCAGAATGTGGACGTTTCCCCATTCGGACGCAGCGCTCTGGAGTATGAGGGAATATCAGCATCATGTGGCGCAGTGCACTGCAGAATCTGATTGTGATAAAAAGACGCAGTTCCTCCAAACTCCTCAAGTTCGATGCGCGGACTGCCGTGGGATTCTTGGCGCAGCGACGCGAGCGAATCGAGGGGAGTATCAACACGTACGGCAGTGCATGCAGCCGAGTTCCACGTGTCACAAAACGTCAGCATGTTATACAGGAACAAGAGTTTATTGCGAAATCAGCGATTTTGAGGTTCTGTAAGAAAAAAGAAAAAAGATGTTAAAAATTGAAATATGAAATTTCGAAGTATGACGGTATATCATCACTAGTAGATTACAAAATATCTGCAAAGACATAATTTTGAATCCAAAATGGCTGACTTCATAATCCATTTTCCAGACCGTTTGAACTAGAGATACGAAATTTGGCATAAAAGTCTATTAACAAGAGTAGTTTAGGAATAATTTATAATTTTGAAAAAGTTGTTAACTTGGATCAAAATGGCCGCACAAAAACTTTTTCCACACCATTCGAGCTATAGAAACGAAATCTGGTATGAAGGTGTACCATCACAAGTAGGTAACGGCAATGTAAGAACACTTTTTAAAAATCGCTTTCTTTAATTCAACATAGCCGCCCAAATACCATTTTCCAAACCACTGAAGCTAGAGAAACGAAATTTGGTATGAAGGTGTACCATCACGAAAATGTTTCAATAAATGGATCAAACCACCGCTATGAGCGTGCAGCCCCTGAGGCGATATGGGAAAAGGTCTGCACAGCATGGGGCGCTGTCCCCAGAAAGTCTGATCACAATAAAGGGGGCGTAACCCTAAAAATTTGAAGTTGGGACGCACACGGAATTCTGGGGCAGCACACCCAGCGAGGCGAACCTAGTATATATATATACACGTATAAAAAGCTGTGAAATCCGAGCAAAACATCAGGTGATGTTCGAGCCTTAGGGTTGGTGGTGGTGGATTTTAGGGCCGCCAGCAGGAAGCAAATTTGCTGTATCATCACAAGTAGGTTACAATAAATATGGCAAAGCTTCCCTATGTTTCAATAAATATTTCATTCCCACGGGTGGTGGGTATGGGAAAAAAATCTGCAACATGGAAGCACAGTGTCCTGGAGAGTGGTTACGATAAAGGGGCGTAAGTACCCAAAAACTCGAAGTTAAGGCCGCAGCCAGCTACGGGGGGCGAGGACCTAAACGAGGCCGAGAGAGCGAGTATATATATTATACACCTACAAAAAGCTGTGAAATCCGAACAAAAACACCAGAGGTGCAAAAAGTGGAGCCAAGTTCTTTAGCCCTAAAAAGGTGTGAAATGGGAGACGGATAAGCCAAGTTCCTTGGTGACAACATGTAACAGGAACAAAGGAACTTGGCGCGAGGTGGCAACAGCCTTAGGGTTGGTGGCGGTGGACGTAGTGGGTTTTAGGATCCCCACCACCCTTATAGCTTGAGGATCATGAACCTTGCCACCTCGCGCCAAGTTCCTTTGTTCCTGTTACATGTTGTCACCAAGGAACTTGGCTTATCCGTCTCCCATTTCACACCTTTTTAGGGCTAAAGAACTTGGCTCCACTTTTTGCACCTCTGGTGTTTTTGTTCGGATATACAGTATTATGCAATGAATGCATGTAGTTAAAAATTAATTTTGCAATCTAACGTGAGAAGGATCGAACGTATTAAACTTTTAAGTGCATTTTTACTGTGAAATTAACGTGTCAATACTACCATATAGCTTGAACTGCTGTAGCGATTTATGTAAGTTTCCTAGTGATTTTTGTAGCACGTGTTAACGTTTCGAAGAACTTCAGATGAACTCTGCCTGTGACGGGTGATGATGATCACATAGGCTGGAAAATTGTGAAAGTAATTAAAACTGCAGCTAAAATTGTCGAATTAATTAGGAATGTTGAAGCAGCTTCGGATTGGAATATTTATCGCAACTTGGAAGAGAGAAGTTAATTTATTCTTTTTTTTTTTTTAAGTAAAGTCTAGCGGTATACGAACTACTAGCATTTTTTTAAAAGTTCTTGTTTGATTTGAAGCGGGGTAAGGCCAACATGCCCAGCAACCGTGCTAAGATTAAGTGGTTCATGAAAGATGCTTTGATATTTCTTAGGAATAATTTCCCTTATTCACCACTGCTAAAACAATGGATTTCTCCACTACTTCTCTGATGGTGTGTTTTATAATGTATTCAGCAATCTGCATTGAAAACTAGAAATGATGCCTGACATTGACAGTGGACCAAATTTGATAGTCTATATAATATAAAAAAGGACCAAATTACTTTTTGTATTGTAAATCATGTTTTAGATTCAATGTACAATATAACAGCTAATTTTAGCTTTATTTCGGGGTCAGTCAAAATTCGACCCGCGAAATGTAGGTTGCAGACCACTCTACTATTGTATTGCCTTCATTTTCACCACCAGAAACCCTGTTTCACAGTGTTCAGAAAGTATGATTTTTCTTTCATCTTGCTTTGACACTACTCTCGATCGAATTCTTGATATTTTATCTCCATGACAACGGTAAAGAAGGTATAAATTCATCTGCACCAGAATTATGTAGACTTTATTTCAAATTTTATATTGCCACCTTTATAAGAAAAGTAACATAACACAGTTCAGCTGAAAATTATTTTTCAACGCTAATAATACACGAGATGTCTAGACAGTTGCTCGAGGCAGGAAAAAGTTTTTCTTTTGCTAGAAACGAAATGATCTAAACGGAGCGATTTTAACATTCTTGTTATCCTTGTAGCTTTGACATTTTCCGTGTTTCAAGCTGAAGTTAAATACTGTTATTCTTTGACCTTGTACTATCGATGTCACAGGAAAGGACAACACTGTAACTGTCAAATATACTAAATAGTTTTATGGTTTGTATAGGTTTTTGTTTAATCTTGTTTACTCAAAAATCATAAATTCTTTCTCACAGAATCAATTCTTTCAAATTCACCACAACAAATGAGCGTGCCTGGTTCGTAGTAGTCTCGTTTAATTTAATAATGATTGTCAGAGACGAAAGAGCATTCATTACACCTCTCCTGATCACTGTCTACAACCTTTTATACTGGTTATTATTGTTTTATTCATACGATCTCATTTTCACGTAGTGCTTGAGCGTTAATAACAACCCGTTAATGAGAAATGAAATAAAGCAACCTTGATTGATATTGGCGTTCGTGTGACATGATCACCACAACTAAGCTGACAGTTTTAAAATTACTTCTGAATTTGTCATCGACAGATACGCTAATACGATTCCCAACTCAACCAGATTAAAATCTAAATTTTCCGATAATATTTAATTTTTAAGTACATACAGATTGTAAGCTAGCCAACTATAAATCAAATACATATGAGGGTTCCATAGAAGTAAATTATTGGTGTTGATTCTATATCCTTCGTTTCTTGTTAGGAACATATTGAAAGTTGATTTGTTCCAAGTTAAGAATATACTTATAATACGACTTCATGTATTTGTCCGATAACGCATAAATGAGAACATTCCAGAGATAGACTTTTAATAAACAAAATGTCACAAAAAATGTTAACTGCGGAATTACTGATCACCTAGTTATATCATCAAGACCAGAGCACATTTTTTTATTGCAGGAGCATGACTGTGCTTGCTAGCACTAAGTTAAGAATGCCTGAAAGGACCTGAAAGTTTATCGAACCTACTTAAAAAAGAGGCAAATATCTACTTCACAAACTAGACCATTTTCAACGATAAAGGCAGTCATACAAGATTGTATTTCGCTACGTAGTTATGTTTCAAATTTACTGTTTCTTATGAAAAATGAACAATTGCTCACTGGCGAGTATAGAGCGGACTACACCTCGTAGTCCTCGATTTTCTGAACAACCTCACAAAGATTATTGCAAGTAAACATGAGCAAAGCGCAATTAGTAGTGTTTATTATACATATGTTTTGTGACACTTAAAACATTTTTGAGTTTTGTTTCAATTGTATTTTGAATAAGTTATACACAATAGACCAAAGTTTGTGAAAGTTGGACAAAAAGAAAAGTTCGAATTGCCGGGAAGTTTGTATTTCTATTATAAGTTTAAGTAACCGGTGTAAAAATGCACTTTTCTACAAATTTAGGTTATCCAGGTTTTACTGTATTCAGCAAATTCCAGTTAGTTTAATTAAAGTGCGAAAACGAGTTTCGGATAGAACGATTACTTCCGTATTATCCAAAGCAGCCAGTGACAGAGATTACAAGTGTGGTAAGAAGAAATATGCATTTTCTTTTGTGACAGATGTACTTTATGCCTCTATAATTCTCTTTAGTAGATGAATAGTTGCACGCACTGTCTTGTACTTACTGAGTCGGATCAAACGGTGTTCATTCAAGCGGACAATTTTCAAGTTGGTTTCTACGCTGTTACGGAATCATGACTACCAGCGAATATTTCCTTCCTCATGAATTACTTTGAACGTCACTATCGAAATCAACGTTAATTGTCATACTGTAACGTTAATTGAGTAAATTAAAAATGTTCATGAAAACAATGCCATGAGCATTATTCCAGGTCCTCCGCATACTTTTGCTTATCAAAGAGCTAATATCACAGTTTTTGTAAAGTGAATGGCTTTTTTAAATGTACATAATAGTAATTGCCGTTTGTACCCAAACGGGATGGACATAAATACATATTTCATCCTGATGTTTAAGAGCGTGAATAATGCATCAAAAGTAATACTACAATAACTTCCCAGCTGCTGTAAATATAATGTGTTTCACAACGTAAATATTCAAATCATGTATGTCGGCCTGATACTAAAAGTCAAGAAAACACAAAGACGTACGAACAGCCTTATATAAATCGATATATTCATATAAGATCGACACAAGCTTGGGATGCACAGGACAACATTGTCGACGTCCTTGTGACAATATTTTCCATTCCTGTGTTTGTACTATGAATCCTGCAAACGCGCCCAAACTCAGGACCGTTTACTGTAGAATAAATGCTCAACCTTTAGAAAACCGAGGGCCATGTTAATAATTTGGTAACATGTCCTAGTTCACACAATAGACATGTTTTAATTTATATATGTTCTATTCAAATTCAGTAATAACAAACAACGTTTTCCCTGTGAGCACTCGATTGTTGATTTATAAAATAAACTGAAATAACCACAAATTTCAGTAGACTGAGTTTCAGAACAGATTTCAGGATTTTGCTGCACAAGAAAATAATTGAAATTGGTAACCAACTCGTTCTCTGTTAGCCTAGGCGCGCATTAGGACTTTCTCTGGGTAATTTTTTAAATTGAGAAAATGAAATAAATCCTCCTACATGATAGCGCAAGCACTGGCAGTTTGAAAATCACCGTGATAAAATCATTGAAACATGATTCATTTCGGAGGGGATTAAACTTATCACTTTCAGAAATAGACCACGTGTGTTTAACCCTCTCTCTAGCTATCTTGAACCCTCTTTAGCTATCTTGAGTAATTTGGTGGCTGCTGCTTATACCCTAAGAAAGAAGTAATTCTATATAATTACACGGTAATAAGTAATTTATTCATTAGTAGTGTGTTTTTCAACAAAAGTATGTACTCGTTCAGTGTTGAATTATTTATATTTGAAGTAAAAAAAAATAGAAAGTAAATAGACAAAATGCAGAAACACGGAAGCGATGTTTTGAAATAAGAAATTGTGTTCAAACACATAATTGTGGAAGTAGTTTATTAAGTTCCAAGTATTGTTATTTTCCATTACATCTTCTTAGTTATATTTTATCATTGTAAAATCTCAAAATTATTTCGTGAAGTAAATATTTGTCTTAAGTCAGCAATATCGTAGTGCAAGTGTCTTCAAATAGCGGACTCTGGTTCGGATCCGGACCCTTTTCTTTTTTCGGACCTCCACGGTTTAATACGAATTGGACTTTATTTATGATATTTTAGCATCTTTTGACTTACACCGGGTTTGCTACCATGTTAAGAGTAATATTTGACTGTGATTTATTATATGTATACCCTTTACTAGTTACAATGTACGAAAAGCAGAGAAGTGTTATGTAAATTCATTCTAATTTACGCCGTGTTTACTCTTTAATTTTATTGAAATTGTTCCCAAAATATACGAAGTGACAAATAAACGTAATGTCTTACTGGTCTGTTTCAATTTATTTATGGTCTTTAGGAATTTGTGTTTAAATCCGGGATAAGGTAGGGGAAGGAGTCGACCAGGGCTTTAGTTGAAGGTACCATCCCGGAATTTGCATTGTGTGACTGAGGAAAAACTTCAATAGGAATGGTCTGCCACTGCTATAGAACCCATGACCTCCCCAATGTGATACCAACGTTCTACCAACTGAGCTACGGGCTCTCGGTCCTACGGTTTTGTCTTAGTCGACCAAGTATCATCTATGGCATTTTTATTGCCATATTACCATCAATCCGGACCTCAGGAGAAAATAATTGATGACGTAGTCCTGACTGCCCTTGGGTTTGAATGTTACAGCCAAATCTCTTTTGTGGTGGTATGCAGCCGGTCGAAAAGTAGTTTGATACGATATACTATGACCAAGAGCAAATAAGTTATACAAAATATCTGTCTTTGCTTACCTATAATGAAATGATTGAAGAACTTCTTTTTATATTCTCTGAAAGATGCTAAGACTCAGTTCTCCGCCGTGGTTCAGATGGTAACGGATTGATAATAGGTAGGCTCGCAGGTTCGAACTCCGCAACTGACCATCCTGACAGTTTTTCCAGGTCTTTCCTCGCTTTAACCAGTTAAATGCTGGGGATGCATGGGGCCGTGCCCCAAAGTAGAGAGTGAGAGAGAGAGTGAGTGAGTGAGTGTGAGAGTGTGTGTGTGTTCCAAATGAAAATTAGAATAATACAGTATATATACCAAGTTTCAGGCACTTTGTACACGATACCTGTGGGTAAGTCCATGTGAAATCGTCCTGCTTGGCTGCTCAGTCCCTTTCATTTTTTTAAAAAAATACTTATATCCCCTATAAAGAATAGTTCAAAATTAATATTCTTTCAATTTTATACCAATCTATTAATTAATGGCAACCATTTTTGTATCGTGGTACATGCCAAATTTGTGTTAACAGACGTTTACGGAAAATATATCATATGCGGACTCGTTTATCATAGGATATTCAAACAGAAAACATTCTTTTTCCACTTGGTAACTTTAGTCCCCTCCATGAAAAGCCTAGAACGTAATCGAACTGGTCAAAATTATATCAAAATATTATTATTGAAACAGAAACAATTCCGGTTTTCAGGGCGCTTTCTCGCCCGGAAGAAATTGAATATCAAAGTTGATTTTTTGTGCACTATTAACATCAAACAATCTTGAAGGTTCTGATATGCTTCCTGATTTCTTTTTACGAATTTTTGAAAATCCAATAATTTATATTTTATGCATATTGAAGGCATATTATGTTGGAAAAGTATAAAAAATAATTTTTTCACACGTATACACTTTCGTTAGCAGAAACAATGGTAAAGATTGAACTTTGATATTTGAATTTGAAGGGAGCTATAAATTTGGTGCATATTGGGAGTGAATAATGTTCGTGCGCACCATGGTATGAATATTGAAGATCCTTTTTTCTGGGGTGGGGTTGGGTAATGCTTGTGTGTGCTTTGGTAAATGTTATATTAGTCGTATTACCACTAGAGTGCCAAAGAAAGATGTGAATACGTAAAGCAGAATCTGACATTTCCTTGCAAGAGAGCTGATTTCATATATAATGTCCAGTGTTCAGTTGGCAACATGGCTTCTCCGCATTTCCACTCTGCCTTTTTTCGTTCCATTATGCTACCAAGCCTTTGGCAAAGCATTGTCACCTTCTGTGTGTGTGTGTGTGTGTGTGTGTGTGTGTGTGTGTGTGTGTGTGTGTGTGTGTGTGTGTGTGTGTGTGTGTGTGTGTGTGTGTGAAACGCTTACGCAGTTGCCTGCATCTATTAATGCCTAAGCATTTCGATTATCATTGCACTAGTAAAATCGTAATTCTGGTGGTAATGCAGAGTATTTGTTTTCAGAACCATTCTTTATACGAGTCACTAAGCACGAGCATTATTCATCCCCAATTTGCAATTCTGTAACTCCCTTCAAACTTAAATATCAAAATTCACACTTCTATCGTAGTTTCTCCTAGCATAAATGTTTAAGGTGTGAAAAAATAAGATTTTTATATTTTGTGCCACCAATTGGGCCTCCAATACGCATAAAATGCGATTTTTTGGATATTCAAAAATTCATGAAATATAGATATTAGGAAAGAATCTATGAACCTTTATATTCAGTATACATTCAATATACTTCGATATGTAATGCTTTATCAGAAATCAACTTTAATATTCAATCCCTTCCGGGTGGAAAATCAATGATCACATTTGGATACCATTTTGACCAGTTCAATTACGATTCAAGTTTTTCATGAAGACAAAAATTATCATGCAGATGTTATTGGAAAGAATGCTTTTTGTTTGAATATTCTATGATAAACCAGTCCGCAGATAGATATTGCATTTTCCGTAAAAATCTGCTAACACATTATTTTTTGTGCGTCGCAATGGATGTTATTAATCAATCGGTTAGTATAAAAATAATAATAATAATAATTTTAAAAAATCCGTTTTGAACTATTCTTATGTAAGGGATATAATTATTTTAGGGGCCGAGCAGCCACGCTAGAAGATTTCAGATGCACCATGCACTCTTGGTTGATTGAACGTTGAAATATTTTGAATAAACACGAAGTATGTGATACATTTTGATATTTGTAGAGATGCAAATATAAGGCCCCCCGCGACAATTTGTCTGGCTGCACCGCTGTGGGGATCGTACTTAACCGATACTTTCTCCATCCTCTACCGGCCCTATTCCGACTTGAGATCAAGATGATAAAAGGCCATAAATAAATTCAAGCTCAAATAGGCAACAAGTTTATAACATTGCCCCTGTAAAAGTCTGGTATGCAGTTGGATGAACCCAATGATTTATCTTTTAGCGTTTCCTCCATCTTAAATTTAAAGTAACACACTGTAGCCGTGTGATCTCAAGCGTCAGGCCAGCGTCTCTAAAGTTGTGGGTTCGAATCCCGGCTCGGATATGGCTGTTTATTTATTTTGAAAACTTCACACCTAGTGGAATCGAGACGGACCGAAGACATTAGTTACCTAAATGGCCCTAAATACAAAGTTTTTAGTCTTTTTACAGAATCAGAGAACAACATGCAGTTCGATCCATTTCGATGCTGAGCCACTAAAATCTAATTCGCGCGGCTTAAAAATGTTAGTGATTTTTTAAAATCACGTTTAATCATGTAAGTATATTTTTCTAAACTGAAGAGAAAATTAAGATTACGGCAACAATTACTTGTTGCCACTTAGGGCAGTGCCTCCTAAGACTGACATAATTCATGACATTAAGTTTTCAGTAAAAGAAAAACAGGGTCAATTTTTCTCATTAATCAAAAGATGATAGCGTTGCTACGATTATGTCATTAAATTATGTGGCATTTTAAGGTTATATTGCAGTTTCATACATGGTTATTGCTATTAGACTATAAATTCATCTATTGTTATTTTCTTTTAATTTTAAACGACACAAACAATCGAAGCTTCCCTTGATTGCTACACTGTAGAAAACGGTTTCTTACAATTGAGAAAATTTTCTTATCTGTGCACCGAGAAACAATTTCCTTAGAACTGAGATATCGTCATCCTCACTTAATTGAAAATGATAACAGCTGGTTTATAAATAAAATTACTAATCTTATTTACGAACCGGTATTCTCGTGTTAAATTAAATGAGAATGTTGATATCTCATTTCGAAGAAAGTTGTTCCTGAGTAAAGATAAGAACTGTTTTCTCAATTTTGAGAAACTGTTTTCTGCTGTGTCCTAATTAAATAAAAAATATAACAAGGTGCCTATATCGTAATTATTCTGATACTATCGAAGTGGTGGTTTACATTACGCAGTTCACTTTCTAAACATAATTCCACACTCGACTTTATATGATTCTTTTTAACACTTTTACAAAGCACTTTCCTGCTCAAATGAAACTATTTTTCCTATTTTCTGAGATGATCGAAAATTATCTTATTTCCAATAACATATTTTAGGTACTGAGAACATATACTTTTACTAGAGTACAGAAAGTTTTTCTACCACTTCTGTAGTTTGATTAAACAGCTCATGCAGTTTAATACTCGTAGGTATTTCGCTTAAAATAAATTCATGTAATCAATGTACCTATGAAAGGAGAAAATGCAATCCAGTTTAATTGTGTTTTATTCACCGGAAAGTCTGTCTTCAAATCTTTAAACTGCCTAAAAGATATTATGTTTTGATAGCAACTTATTATTTTGTGTGCCAGTAAGTTTCTACAATTATAGACCTACACTCTAAATTCAACGAGCGGAATTCCGCTCAATTGTCATCGAAGAAAAGATAAGAAATTTCCGCTCGAAAAAGGATGGAATCTATGGTAGCTCTTTTCGATGGGTCTAGATAAGCTTTTTCTAGATGAATTTCCACCTATTCAGATAAAATTTTCATCTTTTGAACATGAAAAGACGGAGTAAATGTTGAAAATGTAAGAAGATGGAAAATGGAGCATTTATTCATTAGTAGGAAGAAAGAAAAGCAATGTACACCCTATTCCAGAAAGGATGACCGCATTGATTAGTGCATTTTTCACCCAAAAATTCTCTAAGTTCAACTTCTGGTATCTTCTGAAACTGTAAACCGAAGATGCCAGGTTCGAGCCCCCAAAGGTGAATCTTCGCAATTGGGAAACGTTGGTATAGATGTGTTTTTCAGGTGCAATAAGATATGTCGAAATGTAAATTAGTGTAGAAGAAAGTAACATTCATTGAAATACAGTATTTCGAAACTATGCATGCACGTGATGGTTTTGCCACCTACTTTTCCATACCTAAAAGAACATTTCCAATGAAAGCAAAGACAGCAAACATAGTTCTCGCATTCATAGTACAATGAACAAGATAAAGGAAAAAAAACAACATCATTTGCAACCGATATGAATGCCATTGTCTTGAACACCGAAAATTCAGTCATGCTTCTTCAGAAGGAGTCCTCTCAGAAGGAACTTGGAAAGTATGTTCATGTTAGCTCAGTGGTAGAGCGCGGGGTTTCAATCGAGAGATCCTGGGTTCGAATTCAGTTCCAGGCAATTTTTTATGTATAATAATATATTCCTGAAAGCATCAATAAGTAGATAAAGATAAACATTACTCCATAGTCGTACTGGAAGGCCATACATATAAAAATTAGCTGCCCATTTCAGCTAAAAGGTCCCGAGATAGGAACTGGATATTCTTAAGCTAATATTGAGCACAAAGTGTACAAAAAGTGTATCTTTTATGATGCAATTTTAAAAAGTTACTTCTGCTTCATTTCCGGCATGCAATAACACATTGGCGAGTTGTAGCATCTCCTCTGACACCACAGAACTCCATCTCTACACTCCAGTGCAGTGGAACGAACTCCACGTAAGGAAGTGCCCAATATGTCTGAAATTGCCCCCCCCCCACTTTTTTTTTCAAAATTGAAGGCTAGTACAGAAAAGCAAATTATATTTTCGAATTCAGCAGACAAAACACTTGTAGGAACAGCCACTAGTTCTCAGGAAAGAAAATCTCTGTTGCATAGTGTAATTGTATTTGTGATGTTCTCTTTAAATTGCTGCACATCAATTCCATTTATTTCTCTTCCTGCTTCCACAAGATCTCTGCTAACTAGAAATCTCTACTTCCTTAAACTTTAACAATAGATAACAAACCTTTTCCTTGATAGTCCATTAAGGAAGTTTTCTTTAGACACACGAAAGAACCAATTGATTACAAAACATTCTTCCTAATGCTTAAAATGTGAATTGTTTGATGAAGAAAGATTCGAGGAAACTCCATAGAGAAATATTTTGTGAATGCGCAATATAAAACAAAAATAGGAAAACACAGTGGTACAGAAAATTGTAATGTTGATGCAAGAGGATTATAAATAAGATCAAGGAGCTGATATGAGGAAGATAGAGGCGCAGACTAGAACTTCAAAATACAAACTATTCCAGTGCTTCGGGTGAAAAAGGTGCAATGAAAATGGTTGCTTCTCTGGTTGCAGTTTCACGTTTGTTCACGTCGAACCTCGGAGTCGCTTTTGTTGTTCTGTTCCCTTTTGTTTGCGTGGAAGGTAGTTTGGTGTAGATGCAGCCAGAATATCAACCGTTTTATTCTGTGGAGTACCCAAGGGAATGCAGTGCTTTAAGAGGAATAAAATTTGTATGGAAGCGCTACTCTCAGCCTTATATATACGTATACACTCTCAGGGCGTTCTGAATGAGGTTGTTTAATCGATTCTTTCTTCGTGTGAAGTTAAAAGTGAAAAAGGTACGGATAAATATATTTTTTTAAGTATGCTTCACTATATTCAAGTTCTATCGTGTTTGTGTCAGAATCACAATAAGAAAGCATTGGTTTTACATTTGGAGGGTGCTGGATTCAGACCCAGCGGCCCACCATCTTGAGTGATGTTTCCTCAGATGTTCTCATATCAGGATAATTCCGGGCTAGTACATTCAAACTAGACAGCAGATTTCCTTACGAAACCTCTCCCTATCCTATGCTGACCAGAACCAAAGTTGTTTAAGGACTAACGATACAATTCGATAGCACATTAGACTGATATAAGATTTGTTATTTCTTATTGAATAGCTAGAATTTTCCGGATATGTATTTTACACTTATATTTCATTTTAATTTTGCGGGACGAGCTGTCCAACTTCTGGTCTATGACCTTCAACCAGTAGCGTAATTAACTGGCTCTGCAGTCCCCAATTTTCAGTTGATGTGCCCTTTATTATTACTGAGTGACAACATCTGCGCCCTCGCACCACGGGGATTGTTTTTACCCCCTGCCGTCAATCCTGAGGAATGGCGTACTTGGGCGACCATTCTTTATTTATTTATTAATTGTTAACAGGTTCTATAGCCTGATTAATGTGTGTATATTTACAGTATTGGTTTACAGACATTTTTTATTACAACATCTTTATATTCTTTGTAAGACATGTCACATATATCAAATTTAATCCAATTTCTATACATTTCATTGTAGGCAGTACATATTCTCCAGACTGGTGACTTCGTCATTATATTAGATTTAGCCTTTTTGTAGTTGGAGAGACCAGTATTATCTACACGAGTTTCTACTGACGGGATACGAAACTGCAACAATGATGCTAAATCTGAGCAGTCTATGTCATTTTGAATTACTTTCCGAGGAAATAACAAATCAGAAATTTTACGCCTTTGCTCTAACGTCTGAAAATCAAAATTTTAATGATTGTACTGTAGTTTTCATAAGTAGGATAGATCCGAGTTACTTTATGGGTTAGAAATTTCAGAAATTTAGATTGTATTTTCTCTAATTCTTGTAAAGTTTTTGTTGAGAGGGGATTCCAAATTACAGAGGCATATTCCAATTTGGAACGAACATAAGTATAGTACATTTTCTCCAGTGTAGTAATACTAATAAACTCTTTTCCCATCCTTATTACAAATCCTAACATTTTAAAAGCTTCATTTGTAATATTTGTTATGTTGTTGTTAAATGTCAATTTCTTATCAAAGGTGGCACCAAGATCTTTAATTACATCAGGTTTACTTAGTACATTCTTATTAATTTTATAATCTAATTGATAAATCGGTTTATTTCTACTATTTGATAATACTTTAAATTTCTTTGCATTGACTGGAAGTTGATTGATAGAACACCATTTAGCAATGCTATCTAAGCTAAGTTGTAGTTTTATGGCATCCTCAACAGAATCAATTCTAGCATATATTTTGAGATCATCCGCAAATAGCATTTTTGGATTATCGGGTATGAATTCCGGGAGGTCATTAATAAACATGAGAAATAGCAACGGTCCAAGATTCAAATCTTGGGAGCTCCTGACAGAGCTGTATGTTCATTAGATTAGTATTCTCTAAATAGAACAGATTGTCTACGATTAGTTAAATAAGAGGACATGAGCCTAATCAAGGAAGAAGAGAAGTGATAGTGATATAATTTACCGAGTAATATATTGTGATTTACTCTATCAAACGCCTTTTCAAATTCGATATACATCACATCAACTTGCTTTCCTTCATCCAAACAGTTTGATATAAAATCTGTAACGATTACAAGGTTAGTTACCGTGGATTTATGTGAAACAAAGCCATGTTGTTTAGTTGAAATAGCGCGATTAATAATCCGTTGATATAAAATATGTTCGAAGACCGTTCGAAGGGGAAAGGGAAGGTAACTGCCAGGGTGTTTCTTGATGTGCCATTCGCCTGAATAAATATCTATTAACGATACTAGTTTTTAACTTCAAATGTGTACTGGCAACAATGCTCCAAGAAAATGAACAACCTAGAAATAACAACCTATCATTTGTTTATTTCAGAATGTCAAGATACAGCCCGATTTTGAGCACAGTTTACTGGATATTTTAGCAAGAACGAGATATTTTGGAAGAAATTAGACCTGGCCTTATTCAAGGTACTATCCAAGTATATGCCTGGTATGACAGAAGCAAGACAAGGAAAACTTCAGTCTGGATGGCCGCCACATGGGTCCTCCCGATTACAAGTCAAACATGCTACTCACTACCTCTTTGGTATTATGAGCGTCATTCCGTCATTTCCTCAGTGTAGATAATTTAAATCCTTAAAATACTTGTGTCGGCTTACAATTTGATTTGAAGTTGTTTAACAACCACAGAAGAAAATTGATATAACCGATTCTAAAGTCATTAAGTCCACCGGACTCTTGCACATATAGATACATATTTTTTCGGAGAAGGTGAAGTATTTCTTATCACACTTTCCAGTTATTTCATCGCTATCACTTACGCATGTATAATCATGAAGAACGGCAGTTCTTCGAGTGACGCTGGCAAAGGACACTGTTAGCGGCACTCAGATAGTATACAGTTAGTCTCGGATCTACCGAAGTATAAGTCTGATTTTGATGCTTGAACTTACATTTGAAAGCTCTTTCCAATACTAAGACAGGTAAAAAAATGGGTCGGTAGGATCTCCTTGGGACCCCCTATGGGGCTTTGAAAAATATATCAAAATTTCACATTTTTTAGGATAGCACTGACCCCAGACCATATAGGCGGCCAAAATTCATTGGATCTTATTCTACGCTTCAATACGTTTCAAACGGTGTATCATGCGTTAAAATCGGTGGAGCAGTTCAAAAGTTACGACTTTTTTTAACCGAATCACAAAATTTTCACAAATTATAGAAAGGTATATCCGTCATTCTGTGTCTTTTTGTTTTAGCCCCAAATGGGTGGTACCGAGGGCGGGTGCCCATAATAATGGGGGTAAATCCAAGCTTAGATTTTTGATAGGAGTTACGGTTTTCGAGATATGGAGCAAAATCGATCTTGTATCCTTCCGCCATAGTGACACGTGCCACTTTTTAAATACGAGCCCGTACGGAGAACACTCTCCGCCGCTGCTCCACTCATCTGGGCATGACGTAAAGGAGAAAAATGTAAAGATACATGACCGTACCTAATTTTGTCTAACCTCCACGTTCCCATGGTGAGTAATTTAAAATGTACTTTCTGTCAAGAATATAAATGCATGTTTTGCGCGGGATTGCATTCTGCCCCTTGTTGCTATGAGAAAAATGCTACACATTATCGTTTATCCACCTCGTCCTTTAATCGAAACAAACTATGCTTTATAGGCAGTATTCTTCAACAGAATCATTCGATATTTACTGACTTGTTGCAATATAGTCAGAATGCTATAAATCACGTTTAGAAGCAGGAAATACTTTTATTTGTTACAAGACAGGAGTCCTTGTAGACCACCGTCCGTTTGCAATAAATATGTTTGCATCACTGCAAGCGCGAAGCCTCGGTAGCTTAATAATTAACGTTCTTGACTCCGCCGCGTGGATTCGCGGGTTCAAATCCCGATCGAGTGTTTTTTTTTTAAAGAAAATTGTGTAAGTTAAGGTAATGGACGCCTTAACCACCAGGCCACCGAAGCAACCTCGCAGATGTGTTTTCTCCGCTCTATTTACAGTGCACGTGTCTCCTACACGTTATAGCGCGTGTGCAGGAGAGAGGAGCATCGGCATAGATGGCTCGTGTTACATTTTTTTTATAGGCAGCCTTACAAAATAAGCAATGTCAGTACAAAACCTCGTTTGGGGTAAAAGGAATAGTGACGCAAGAATTCTACTCACAAAAGAAGTGATATCGATTTTGCGAGTGACTTTCTTTGTGTCACTATGGCGGAAGGATACTGTCTCTTCATTTTATTACAGAGGCAATACTTTCGCCATAGTGATACAAAGAAAGTCACTCGCAAAATAGATATCACTTCTTTTGTGAGTAGAATTCTTGCGTCACTATTCCTTTTACCCCAAACGGGGTTTCGTACTGATATCCATTACTCTAGTTTCTATAATGCTTAATGCAATGAAGAAAAGTGAAACACCGACACAAAGAAAGAAATACGCTGGGTAAACTTTAGTTTTATATGGGTCAGTCTAGTAACTTTGGACTTCGGCCCATCACGATTCGCCCCTTAGCGATTAAAATCCACACCCATGCCCCTGCTGGGACTCGAACCCGGGACCTTCGAGTCGTTGGCCTACCGTTGTAGACGGCACGGTATCCGGTCGGCTATGCTGGGTGAATGAAACTTGCCCAGCAGATACTTCTACATGATTTGTTATGTTGCTTACAAGTTACCAGCTCACAATTTGTGTGCAGAGCGTTATGTGAAAGTAGAATAACTTCCTTCTCAGTAACCACAGTAGTCAATGCTACGTGCGTGTATTCTATGGTAGAGATGTCGCATCTTACCCTGTTGGAGGGTGGTCAACGCGTGCTGCATTTGGATGATCTGGTTTGCAATAATGGCTGCGCGTTGCTGATGACCACGGAGATGGCGTCCAATAATATTCCACACATGCTTGATGGTGAGATCTGAAGCTTTAGGCCAGCGACTCGAAAGCTACGGGTTAGAATCCCGCCATGGGCATGAATGTGGATTTTAACTAGCAGTACCTTAACAATATAATCGTGACGGGCAAAGTCAAAAGTTACTAGAATGGCCCATACAACATAAAGTTCACCAAAGGTATTTACATGCTTGAAGTGGAAGGTCTGCTGATTTTGCTACCCATGGTAACATGTTCACATCTTAAGGAGCATTTTGGGTTTCAGCTGCAGTATGGGACAAGTACTGTCTTGTTGAAACAACCACTCAATATCGTTTAATAGTGTCAGTACAAGGAGTTCGATTACTATTCTGATGTAAACGTTCCGGTTATGTTCTGGATAACAATGACGCTGGTCCTGTTATTATAGGGAATCTCTTCCCGTTTTGTAATACATACAGTGAATGACTGACTGAAGCGTGTTAATCACGCGTCATAATAATCAGATAATCATTAGGTGATTGCATAGTTATTGACCAATGTTCACCAATAACTATGCACACAAACACAGAAAGATTAACACTAATTTCGAATGAGTACATTATTACTTCGAATAATACTTGTTGTCTGTAGTAATGTACTGCTCCTGACGAGGTAATAGGTGTGTAAATATGAAACCGGAATTTGTGCATAGACGGCGTTAGCTGTCACTATGGTTACCGTAAAACTGTGTCCTTGGCACCACTTGCTTGTTTTGACTGCTGATAACGATTTGCAACTCACAACCAGACAAGTTTTATGTCATAGTGAAGTGTTTAATAGCGTTGAACATGGCGCAATTTGTACCTACAAACTACGATGTGCAGACAGCATTGATTTTTTGTTACAATTTTTAAAAAACTGCTGCAGAATCGCATCGCATGCTTGTCGAAGCTTACGATGATCATGCTCTTGGTAAATCACAGTGCTATACGTGGTTTACAAAATGTAAAAGTGGCGTTTTTGACGTTAAAAACTAAGAACGTGGAAGACCACCGAAAAAGTTTGCAGACAGCGAATTGCAAGCTTTGTTGGATGAGAATGACGCTCAAACACAACAACAACTCGCGGATCAATTAAATGTGACACGCGAAGCAGTTTCCATACGTTTAAAAGCCATGGGCAAGATTCAGAAGGTGGGAAAATGGGTTCCACATGCATTAACTGAACGACAGATGGTAAACCGAAAAATCACTTGCAAAATTCTGCTCGCCAGGTACAAAAGGAAATCATTTCTCCATCGAATTGTGACTGGCGACGAAAAGTGGATCTATTTTGAGAATCCTAAGTGTAAAGGATCATTTGTAACTCCAGGAGAACCAGCAACATCGACTGCAAGACCAAATCGCTATGGACAGAAAACAATGCTTTGTGTTTGGTGGGATCAGAAGGGAGTGATCTATTATGAACTGCTGAAACCTGGCGAAACCGTTAATACCCAACGTTACCGACAACAAATGATTGATTTGCATCAAGCTTTGCGTGAAAAACGACCAGAGTATAACCAAATACAACATCAAGTAGTTGTGCTTCACAATAATGCACCCTCCCACACAGCAAAACCGGTCAAGGAAACGATTGCGACGTTTGCTTGGAAATCCTTCCGCATGCGGCTTACTCACCAGACTTGGCGCTTTCCGATTTTCACTTATTTGCATTCATGGGACACGCACTTGCTGACCAGCACTTCACATCTTACGAAAATGGCTTGATGACTGGTTTGCAGCACAAGAGGCACAGACACATTGCCGGAACGATGGCAGAAATGTATCGCTAGCGATGGCCCATACGTCAAATAAAATAGTTCTTAGCATTGTCATCCAATCACTGTGTCTTTTCTATACATAAATTCCGGTTTCATATTTACGCACCCGGTATGCTACGGGGCAAGACATGGCGGCATAAAAGTTTCAAAATTAAAACGCTTCGTGGAGCATATAAGTGTGAGTAGAGTAACGTTTTTCCTTGAATAATTTGCCTTGGAAGATTGACTTACTACTCAAATGCGTATACCTGCTGCTTTGTTAGAATGAAGAAACATGTTCTCGCGCTAGCTACTAGCTTCGTAAGTTCCTTGCCATTCAATAGAGAGATAGCTTGTGGCGCATTCAGCAACAAAAGACATTAATTAAATAAGCCTCAGGTAGTGTCACCGTAGCTTAGTAGGTAACACTTCAAACTTCGGCTGGGGAGAACCGCGTTTGTGTTTTGTTCGCTACATATTTTTCTCGCTGTTTCACATTAATGTCAATTCCTTCTGACACAATTTTTGCTAACATCTTGAAATTATAACACTTCAGATCTGTTTTGATCATTGCCTCCCTCGCCAGAAGCTCATACCACCACGCAGAGTGTAGAAACTTTATCAAGTGCAGATATGATATAATATTTGTGTTGGAGTCCCTTAAAAGAATGAGTGCGCTGTTCGCTTGGAATTGTCGTGCAGAAATGAACATTTTTTACCTAAAATCACGATGAAAATTGGAGAGAGAGGAAAGAAGGGAACTTCTCGACTACTTCCTCGGAACCTAATTCGAATTGTCATTTCTAATGGGGAGATAGAGCGAATAGCTTCATGGATGATATCAAATTATTACAAAAATTAAAAATAATCATAATTTTCAAATTTGTAAAATTGAATTTTCCCTCAAAAGACAAGTCTTCTAACAGCGACTTATCAGCAACATTAGGCAGTAACATATCTAATAACTACGAAAAGTGAGCACAATCATGTTTTACTTTTCGACGAGTTAGATCTCGTTCATTACAGCGGAAGTCAATGCGGTGTCATTAGTTGCTACTAACCAGTTCTGAAACCATAAAGCGTGGGCTGAAATGAACATTTCAGAGTTCAAGGAGTGGATAATTAAAGTAAAATGAAAGATAAGTCAAAAGCTCAACTTGTCAAGAGGAACCTACGTGTAATTTCAGAATTGTTTTAAAGAATCGTAGTATTTACGCTCTCATATTTTAAAAACGGAGACATAATGATCAAAAACTCATAGTTTGGAACGCGGCCTAGATAATGTTTAAGAATATCTATCAAATAAACTAATTAATAACTTTCAGACACTTGTTTTTGACGAGAAATTTGAAGCTCTGTGCTATCAGCTGCAATTTACTGACCTTCATACTCGTATAACTTAGCTAACTAATCAGAACTTAAATCTATTAATCTAATAGGTGTTAATAAATGTTAAATGCTTGCTTTTCAAAATTTCAATATTAAAAATATGTTCAGTATTTTTAAAACTTCATGCATGTTGAAAAGAAGTGTAAGCTGTAAGTCCTTGTAAGATGTGGGCCCCGTAAATTAACGTAAAAGAATGATTATATGACGAATGGTTTATTATTTCTTTTAATCTTTGTATATATTATCAATACCATATAGATAAATTTTTGTTGACTTATTTCTTATGACTACTTTTGGTTTTAATTGACTTTCTACAAGAATAAATTGCTATTAATATTCAGAAATAAAGCGTACGCTCAAAAATGATAATAGAGCAGTGATTGTCATTAATGTTTATAATTCTTTTGTTTCATGTGGAGCATTTTTTTGGGGGCCAAGCGACAGAAATTGTCGTGTTTGCAGTGAGTGTGGAATAATATATACCAAATAATGAAATCAAAATAGCAGAGGGTACAAGACAATTATGGAATATACGGATTGGCTCACCGTATATTGGAAACACACAAATTACCCCACCTCACCTCACAGCGTTTCAATTTCACTGAGATATCCATTTTTTATTTAATCAGTGGTTGGTAGGGGTCTTTAAATTGTGGTTGTAAATACTCAAAACTCTTTAGTGAGACCACGAAATGTTGAGTGGCGTCGGGCTTTCACTTGGTCCCGTAATTTGACATTGTCAGACACATCAAGGCAACCACCTCCTGGCTTTTATGAACATCGTATGCTCAAACAACCTTGGGACAGATCGCTCATTCACTGTACCTCCATCTCACACTCTATTACCATTTTCAACTGCTTCTGACAGTTGATGTCCCAGTTCTCATTTCACATTCCATGATGATACACAGCTTTTACCTGCCAAGCAAATGTTCTCTAAGCACGGAAACTGATCCTACTTATCATGGAAGGGATGTTGGTAGTTACTGCTTGCATGCGTTTTACCATTTCACACGCTGCTGCATCTCGGAACATCTCTCTCTCTCTTTTTTTTTAAAATTAGAAACTGACAGTGTTCCTTTGTGGGAAAATTATACATTAATATCGTTCTTAAACTTTTGCGAAAAATAAATCAAATATGTCTCAAAGCATAACTTTTATAGGAAAACAGAGTTAGAATGACTAGTGTAGTTGAGTGTAAGCACAATTATGACCGAATCGACAGGAGACACTTTAGTATTAGGTCTGAAATAATAAATAACACGATCATTAGGCCAAATTGTGTTTGGCCTACGTTTGGCGTTAGATTACGTTTACAAATCTACAACACAGAAGTAGATTCTAACCTCTAAAATTAGGGTTTATATATGTTGTACAAATACTTGTGTTACTTCCTTGGTATTAGAAATAATTAAAAGGTTGGTTTATATTAGATTATTACCCAACAAAGAATTGGAATAGAAGGTGACACAAGGACTTGAAGGAAAACGTACAAAGTGAAGTTTTGGTACAAAGATTTTAACGATAAGCTAGAATTTAGTTATGGTCTTTAGGCATCTAAGGCCTAGGCTGACGAGCAACTACACTTGCATGACATATAGGTCCATACATTCTATATTTGTAAACTCCAAGAAGTGAACAAAGCTTTTGTAGCTCAGTTGGTAGAGCGTTGGCTTAGTAATCGGAAGGTCCTGGTAAAGATCCTAGCGGTCACCCATCCTCACTGAGATTTTAACGACGGTTTCCTCAGTCACACCAGGAAAATGCCGGGATGGTACCTACTTACAAGGCCCTGGCCAACTTATCTTTCAACATTCTCTTCCCCACCTATTCCGCCCTGGAACACCTAAAGGACATAAGTCAATTCAAATTCCAAACACTTTATTAGATGGAGTTTGGAATAGAAGGTGAGATCCCATCAGTCTCTGTTTACGTAAAGAAATCTTAGGTGAAAGAGATATCTGTTGATTTGTTCAGTCAATGAAAAAGTATACAAAGAAAAATTAATTAAAAAATCTTAATATGAAAATATACAAAAAGCGACTGCTCTATTGCCACTGTCGAACAATAGGGAGCAAATGAGGTGAAGGGATAACAAGTGGATTTCTTTTACCAAAGATGAAGGAAATTTAAGCTAGTTATAAGTTTAAACGTTCGATAATTTTCAAAACTTGTCTGTCGAAAATTAGACCCCCACCAAAAGAAAGCGTTTAGATTACTATACACGCCATCAGAGCGATGGTGATTTATTTTCAGTAAACGTTGTAATTTGGTATTAAACATGTCATGTCTATCTATAAGAGTAGCACAAGAATGTCAAGATATACAAAAGTTACGTTAATTCCTCCGCTACTTTTTCACAAAGTTTCTCAGTTTCATTCATTCACCAAACTTTGTACCCCTCTCCTGAAGAAAGGTACCGGTAGTCTCGTAAGGCTTATGGACATGAGTTCGTTCTTCTCGAAATCTTCGAGACCTTTTCTGTACAGAACAGACCCTTATAAACTTATTTTCATACACAGCGTACACTTTCCGGTGAATTTCGGCTACGTTCATTTCTTTAACATTCAACATGGCCAGTGAGATCGAGGATCCCCGAAGTGCGAAGCTCTCTCTCTCATTTAATTCCTTCAAGATAGTGGACTGGACGCGGTCGAAATGCATTGTAAAGTGTCTGTTGTGTGCGAAAATGAGTTCATGACAGTCTGTTCTGTACCGAAAAGGTCTCGAAAGTTTCGTGAAGAACGAACTGATGCCCATCATGAGGTACAAAAACCGGTGCTTCGCTTATACCAGTGAATGAATGTTAGTGAAAGTTCGTGGAGACGTAGCAGAGATATTAATGTAACTTTTGTATAGTTCCTTGTGTTACGTTTATATCTCTCTTTACATCTCACCGGATCTTGAAAAAGATACCCCTCGTATGTAAATCCCAATGTCCAGTTGCTATTTATAGAAATCTACATGCTTCCATCGACTTCCACCAAATTTTGCTTACGTGTTCCTTGGGACCCGGAACAGGTCATAGGGATATTTTGTAAGTGGAAGTGACACCGGCCAACTAATTAAAAAATAATAATAATTCCATTGTAGATAACAGTGAAATAAATAAATTGTTTCCATGATTTTAATTTTAAATAACAATGAAATAAATATTTATTTATTCTGATGATGATGATTGCATACATGAAATAACAACTATATAAGGTCTGATATAGTTGTTGTTGTTACTACTACTACTACTACTACTACTACTATTACTATTAATATTACTATTATCATTATTATTTTTATTATTATTATTATTATTATTATTATTATTATTATTATTATTTATAGTTTTTCTTGTAATATTAGTAGTTGTAGTGCAACTGTCAGTGTTTCCAACATATTTAGTTCACCCCGCAAACATATTCAAATTCCTCATTGAAATAACAATACTTAACTTAATATATTATTTAAAAAAAAAAGAAAATCTGGTTCTTACATATGGTGGGTGGACAGACCTAGATAACGTAGTATAGAATAAACAAGGGAGGTTTCGTTTGTTAAATGTTCCGGGTTTCTAGGTCAAGGGATTGGTACTGTTTTGATTTTAGTTGGCTTTTGAAAATTTTCTTCAAAATTGGAAATGAGTTAGAGACACATGTTTACAGTTACGTGATCAACATCACAACGTTGCTTCTTAATCAACAAAATCTGGGACAAAAACTTATATCAAACTGTGAACTTCTAATCCTATTTGCTCAGTAAATGTTATACTAATCTCGTAAATGGAAGTTACATAGATAAAAACGAAATCTCTATGCTTCGTGCGGTTCGCAACTTCTCTCTCCTTGCACCCAATATTTCCACATGTGTGTTTTGCATGAGCAAGCGCTCGCAGACGAAAAGATAGAAGTAAAGAGGAAAAGGAGACAAAGTAGTCATGATGATGGTCTAAGCACAGAAATTAGCAGCGCAGTGCAGCATTGCAGCTTCACATAATATACGTTGTACTGAGGAATGTTATAATTTCATTGCAGTCTCAAAATTCGCAAATGAGACCAAGCGCGAGTTGGTGCTTAAATGGGAAACATATAGTTAGAATCAATGCATCCAGTTAAATAGCTGGGTAAAGGGAGAAAGGAAAAACAAAATTTCTATCCTGTTTCCTTGTCTCCCTGAATATTCCAGAGTAAACTTTCTATGAAATAGTAGGCTCTGGAGCAGATTATGGTGATGAGTTTGAGTTTACTCGGGAATTAAAACAATAGCCTACACATTAAAAAATAACTGTGTTAATTCAAGACAATGCGGTGTCCCAGCGTGACTACCACTTTTGTGTGTTAAATCAACACAGCACTTGGTGTTGATTTCGGTACTGGGAGAAAAGAGTTACGGGTGCAGCGAGATTTGAACATGCGTTGCTCAGTTCGAGCCTTTTATCGACTTGGCTAAATCGTCAGACGGAAGAAATACTAGATTGAAACAATATAGAGGATAAAAAAAAATGTTGTTGGACCCCAAACAGAAACAAAGTTACTCTCACGGCTTATGCCAAGATTTAATCACTTTTCCATTGGTCAATTAGGGATCACTACTCATTTTTTGAGAATATGTTCCATTTCTGTGAACATTGACAACCGATATGACTCCATTCGTCACAAGTCCTGCACTGGATGATTGGTTGGTCCTTTTCGGAATCAGTGCAACATTATGTCTTCTCCGCCTTGACACATTCCTCTACTTCTGGAGTGTTCTTCTCTGCAGACATCCTCGTTTTCTTCCCCTTTCCTCGCGGCATGATAGATCTCAACAGCTCAATATGAGGTCAACACTACTCACTCTAATATCCGGTGACCTTTACTAAAAACACTCACTGGAGTAAATCACAGTTAATAACTCACTACGCTAGACACGGTAACTACATCCTTCCCGGGTTTCGGCACCATTTATGTAACTGTATGTGGGTCCATATACTGTCCCGGGCACCATTTATGTAACAGTCCTGAGTTGTCCACTCATCCCGGCACCATTTATGTAACAGTATGTACAATTTATAACAGTTCTGGGCCCATCCACTGTTTCGGGCACAGAATACGAAGTATGGACAATTCGTACCACTTAAGATTACAAGGTCCTGGCTCAGTCTGTACCGCCCTGTATAATGCTGAATTATGAGTTATTCGGCTGCGTTTAGCATACTGGTCACCATCAAGAACATATCCACGATCATTTCCCGCTCAAACAGGTTTTAACTATAGTGGGAACCTCCAACGTAAGGGATCATCACCAACTAAGCAAACGTTGAATGAACTTGGAAATAACCAAAGATAGGTTCTAATCCCAGGAGCAATTGCTATTGTATAGGAATATCCCCATAAGGGTATTCGACTACCTCAGGAATTGCCAAGATATCCTAAAAGGCAAACAATATAAATAAAAAGCTACCTTCCAATACGAAAAGGTATATTATTAGATCTTCTGATTTCAGTTACACAGCCGCTTGGGTCACTGAAATACATCTCATAACTTTCTACAAGCTGGTAGCTCCCATTGCTCCAGAATCGTGAAGTAAGTAATGAGTCTTTTTATCTTCTTAATAAAACGATAAAGAATGTTTTTAACATTAAATAATATGCATGTTTACATATGTCGTAGACAATCACACTCGTACACACGCATTGACAGAGTTGATGCGCGGGCGACATCTATTATACACGATCGCGGCGATATACTCTTCCTCCAAGCACACTTTATTATTGTTTTCAGTGTTGTCCACAGGTGAGCGGTGGATCACCCGGTTACACTTGCTCGATTTTTAAAATAGCAAGGGAGTCATATAACACATGAATCTCGGCTAGAATTTTACCAGCAATACATTGATGAAGTCAGTTTGGCCATAAATTTATTTCTGATAGTGATAGGTGACTTAATGATATGCGTAGTTGATTGAAAAGTCCAGAAATACTCTGTTATTTTTGAAACAATGCAAGAAATGTAAAACCCAGTGCGCAAATAATTGGGAACCATCTACACAGTACTCATTACTTGTGCATTGGGTTTATATTTCTTGCATTGTTTCAAAAATAACATCATATGTCTGGACGTTTCAATCAAGTTCGCCTATCATTATATCACCTATCAATATCTCTCAAAAATAAATTAATAGCAAAAATGACTTTACCAATGTATTTCTGCTAAAATTGTAGCCCATATTAATATGTTACGTAACCCCCTTCCTATTTAAAAATCGATCAAGATTCAAGATGGCCAACTTGAAGATGGCGTCCATGAGGAACGTACCATCTTAAAGATAGCACATTCATCCACTATTCATTAATGTGTATTGGATTTTCATTATTACAAACATTTTATAAATAAACACGTGTTTCCCTACTAAGGAAACACAGGGAAACACAATATAAATGAATATTCTTATGAATCAAACTTTTGTCCACTGCAACTGTCTTTATGGACAAAAGCACTTTTATTCATGCTTTCTGGTGGTTTCCTGATGTACGCTAGTCCACTACCAACTTTGAGCAATAAACGCTTTGAAGCACCGATAGGTTTACTCGTTAGCTACGAAGGTTTAAGGATTAGATGAACAATTACACTTCTTCAATGCATTAGACTAAGTGAAAATGCTTAATAACCCATGGAACACATCAGTTAGAAGGTGGTGCAAAAAAAGGATATGTATCTATAGTACGTTACTTTGATACGAAACTTCTCAACATTCCGGTGAGTTTCATTTTCGGGATTGAAATTTCTAAAACGCGTGTAACCTTATACAAATGTCGAGGAAAAATAAATTCCTATGCTAACTTTATTTATGAGAAATTTCAAGTTCATGACTATCCTTAATTTTTTAACGTGTTTTGTTTTGCTAAAGGAAAGATAGTTTTCAGTTTCGGCTTATTATGGCTTTATATTATTTGTTTCTCAAGAAGATCAAAGGAATTAAAAATTAGTGACGTTGAAAATTTCATTAAAGTTAAAATTTATCAGTACTATTACTTGTATAGAGAACGTTAGAATTATTCCTTTTGTGAAAATTATTCGCATTCTTAATGTTAAAGCGTAATTATATTTGCAAATATATGAAATGCAAACGCATAGCAATGTCTGACAAGTAGTTCTCTAGGAGATGGATCGCGAGCAAGGGACCGGTGGAGTGTCCACCACGATTTCTGGATCTCTCACCCCTCGACTTCTACCTGTGGGGCCACTTTTAAGTCCATTGTGTACTCCGTCAAGATCCGGAATTTACAGCATCTGGTGCAGCGGATTGAGTATGCATGTGCTACCGTCCGTTCAGAGACATTGCTGGCTGTACTAAGGAGTGGACGAGGCGTGCGGCACAGACCATTGTTGCACAGGGTGGTCATTTCGAATATGCGTTCTAAAGGTATACAGAGGGAGAAAATAGGCCATAATTAGTCAACGGTTCGCGACAAGACAAAACGGACAGCGACATTAAATTCGTGAGAAAAAACTGACAATAAAACATGTGTCACATGCTTACCTTCCTATTAAAAAAATAGTGATATTCAATATGGCGTACATCAAGATGGCGGCCGTAGTGGTCACTTGTGTTTTTGCTCTTGTCCCCCACCCACAAGTATCATTTATGGCCAATGTGAACCTCCAGCCCAACAGTTTTTCCTGTAACAGGAGTGTCACCTGACTTTTGGTCAACCATGTACAATGCCAGAAGTGTGTAATTAGTGAATTGGAAATTCGTACTAATCAGGTTGCAAAATAAGGACACTCTGGCCACCGTAAACTGTGATTCCCCCACATTAGGGCAAAGCTTTTTCACGCTAAAGTATAAGCGTATATTCTAGCTTGATTATCACTAACCAAGTATGCTTATTACGGTGGTTCGAAAAAGAAATTTTTTTTTCAATGCATAACGCAATAGCACCGTAAAGTTGCCTATGGTGCTAAAAAGAAAAAAAAATTGTAAAATCTTCCTATCGCGCATTGTTTTTAAATTTTATGAAAATATTCCAAATTTGTCTTAAAAAAATATTAAATGTTCTTTGATCGAAGTGTTATTGATTTGGATGTAAATTACATGAATGACATCAACTAAAAAAGTATCAATGTAATTTTTATTTCTTTTTTTACCGGTCGCGCTTTGCTACCAAAAAAAACAAAACATTTTTACCAATAAAATGTGCATTCTCACGATCTTTTACCAAGCATATCAATTGTTGTTATGCAGTATTTTCTTTCTTTTAAAGTATACATTTCTCCTCATATGTAAATTACAAACTAAAATTCGACTAATTATCTGCTCCCATGTTCTTATTCTTCGAGCACCACCCACCCAAGCACACCCTTCCAAACCAACCAGCCACCGAAGGTGTTTTCGAGATATTAACAGCAGTTGTTTACAGCCATTTACAAGTTAAAACATCCTTTGTTCTCACTCTTGCAATATAGTACTTGTAACTTTAAATTCTGATTTATGAGAGAGCTTACACATTGACAGTAGAGCTTGACAGTAGAGAGGAGCTTCTGATGTATCCATCTCTGGACTGAGCTCTGCAGACTTTGCGTAAAGCGTATGACACCAGTTTGACACATCGTTCACCTATCTGAGTGGAATTTAAAAGCTCGACAGTCGGTTTCAAACAAGTCAAATAAAACCAACCCTCTTGACTCGTAAATTTAACTTTGCTGCTACAAAATATACTAAAATTAATTCACTGGGCCCCTTGTAAGATAACTTCTGTGCATATATTAAAGAAAATCGGTGATGATAATGTATAATAGAAAATTCAGCCTGGAACAGTCCAAATTTTATTATAAAAGGTTGCCGTTGCCATACTCCTGCAGTTGTGCGATGTGTAAAATTGGTGTCAGAAGTTTCACGCAAAGTCTGTGGAATTCACTCCGAAGAAGGATACCTCTGAATCTCTCTACTGTCAAGATTAGCAACGCCTAATTTTAAATGAAGAATGCAGGCGCAAAGGGAGGTAAGTCACGTTTTCACAGTATTACACATCAGTAAGCTTTAATGTGTCGAAGTCAATACCTTTTAATGAAACAAAACATCTCCAACATGAAATTACTTTGTGATTACCCACCGTCTAGCTCTACAATTACACCCATATAAACTACACCTCTCAGGTTATATGGATGTGTTCTTAATTTGTTTCTGACCACTGTGACTTACCTCCTTTCCCCCCGTAGTCTTCAAATTTATTATTTTGAAGCCTTTAGGCATCTTTGGCTCAGGCCGAATGGATGATGATTGAACACTTGATGGAGTGAAAAAACGAGGGGGAAACGTGGTGAGAAACCGAGAACATCCACGCATACGGCATTCGCCCACCACGAAGCCCACATGGCACAATCCGGGATCGAATCGAGGACCTCACGAACCAGACGTAAGCGCCTGTGTACCTTGAGATTGGAATAGTTCACAAGTATACAAAGACAATCAACACCTCACAGTAGGAAAAGAGTATAGGGGAGGGGGTCCTTGCTACTGCCGACTCGAGATCGACATCAGGTAGTAGCACGAGTCTGTAGATTGAAACAAATATCAATCACCTTGCCTGAAGAAAAAAAAAGAACATTTCCACAAACCATTTTAGAGTACCTTTCTGTACCTGGAACATGAATCGTTTCAATAACTGAAACAGGAAGATTCCTGATCTTGGCTATATAATTTAGACTTACTGAAACAACGTAATACAGAATGCACAATATAGAGAAACAAGGGACACAACTGATGAGATTAAAGCAATAGTTCTTTGATACCTGAATTTTACTGCAAGGCGAGGGAAGAATGCGGGCTGACGGAACTATTATAATTATTATACAGGCAAGCAAGGCGTCCTGGTTAATTAGGTTACTTAACTGTCATGTTCGTCCTTCTTGATCACTGGTTTTCATAAGCACATTAGTGCTGTTACCGCTAACTAAATTCATTTTATCTTATCGTAAGCACATAGCGAGTTAGTAGGTGTAGGAGCCCAAGTATTCTTGGGCCAATCCTAAATGCTTCCTTTCCTTCCTTTTGCTGAGAAACCAAAAGAGTCAAGTGAAGGAAGCTTCGGAAGGAACCTGCGACATCTTTGAAAAACATGAGTAATTAGAAACGCAAACAACTGTGTAGCAGGACGAGTTTTACGAACGATTGCTTTGCTTGATAATAAATACGGACGAATTCGAAGGTTTACCGACCAGTGGGCAGGTCTTTCATTACAAATGTAAAGTAAATAATATGAACAAGAAGAATTGTCATGAATACCCACATATCATGTTTTACGTTGTAATGGCGGAATGTAGCTGCAATTGGCATTAATGTACCTAATATGGATAGTGCTCACAGTTTTCCCGTGGCTAGGATCAGAAATTCTGTAAAGCACAAAGTGGTCGTAGCTCAGTTGGTAGATCGCAGGTATTCCGCCAGGACTTTCAGTTTGTGGGGTTATAAAGTAAATGGAATCATGCACGGTTTCTATCGATATTTGACCGTATAAATTTTAAAGTTAGGGGTATTCTCGAGAATTTAGGAGTGACACTCTCACAGGAATCACTGGTAGAGTGTTGGATTTGCATTCTGGAGATCCTAGGTTATATACCAGTGACCTACCATCCTCGTAGGTATGGTTGAGGGGGCAAAGAGTAAGAAAGCGAATCCAATTAATTGATAGAAGGATTCTTAGTGAGACAGAAAGAAGGCACCAGAGGAACTGAACTGAGAGGAGTTAGTTCGTCTTGAAGGACCCACCGCCTTCGACTTGTCTTGAAAGTCGCTGATATCGGATTGGCAATTGGTACGCAGGCGGATTCAAACCTCATTGACCGAGCGGTCGTAGCTCAGTGGTGGATGGTTGAGTTAGCATTCGGGAGGTCGTGGGTTCAACCAGGACCCTCAGAGAACGAAAAATAAAACGTTGAAAATTCCCAGTTAATTATATTTCCCAGACCGGGTCATTCGGGTCATGTTCTGGTTCGGGTCGCCGGACCACCTAGTGGCCAAAAATGACCCGGTTTCAGCTCTGATTGAGGCCTGGAGATGTGAACAGAGTATTCTCTCAAGTCTGCATAGTAAACAGTTGGAAAAGAGTAAATGACGGTTTATTTGTTAATTTATATTCGTTCTTGAGACTGAAAAAAAAAAATCTGCAAAAACTAGTATGTCTCACCTAAAATAACGGAAGGTTTTCTTTGGCAAGGTTGGGGTAGCCAATTAATTTTATTAAACAAACGACGAACAGTCGGAAAATCACACCCATTCTTTCTTCCTGTGTGTTGTTTAGCTTCCAGAACAAATATATATATATATATACAAGAGTATGTGCTATGGCACTAATTTCTTGTAACTATAGAACGAAATCGTTCTTGAGATTGAAATCAAGAAAAACATTCTATTGTTGGGATCTTGTACAAGTTAGCCCATTCACTTTCAATTGAAAAGTGCGTCTTTTCCCGGTGACGGACTAATTAACTTGTTTGAATATATATGTGAATTTACAACGTATAATACGGGACAACCACTGATAATACGGGACGCATAAATTTTACCTAAAATACGGGACAGGTGGCAACCCTATTCCCCACTCACACCAAGCAAATGCCGGGATGGTACCTTCAACCTAGACGCCGACACCTACCTGCATTCTTTCCCATCCCCCCGACCCGGCCTGGGTCTTAAATGCCTGAAAGTCGTAAATGAAGTTCAAGTTCAAACCTCACGGGTGGCCATCCTCACTGAGAATTTCTAGGATTCTCCTCTTTTCTAAGCGAATGTCGGAATGACACTTAAGATCCTGACCGCTACCTTTCCCATTCTTGCTTTTATTATATCCTGGTCCGATTCAAAGATGCTTAAAGAATTTATACTTCAATTTAATTCAACAGGAGTCAGTTCAACGCAATCTTTTTTAATCAGGTATTTTTTTTTATCAGGTCATTTATTGTAGCACTTGTCTATCTTTTGCACAAGAGCAAAACGGATTGGAGCACCACATCTAGCGTATACTAAGAATAGAACTTCTTTTGATTCTACAACGATCCTACACACAACGCAAGAAAACGCTAACCTAAAATATATGGTTCCTTCCCCTGTGCAAATAACAACTGCTACTCCAAAATACCACGAAAGAAAGAAACGACTTACTCCATTGATAGAATGGCGTCAACAGCAGGAGACACGCGGGACTTTCCTCCCAATACCGCTTTTTTAGAACTACCTGCAGGGCTATTCAACTCATATGGAAACACTTTCGGCACGAATAGCCGACTCTCGCGTAGCGTGAACTAAAAGTGCGAGAAGCGCTCAATCCGGTAGCTGCAGTTTGGTCTTGTGGTTAAGGCGTTGAGAAGCTGATACAAAGGTCCCGGGTTCAAACCTTGGCGTCGACTTTTTACATATTATTCATAATTAAAGTTTTCTTTTCGTTTTTTATGTAAATACACGAAAGGAAATTTAATAAAAGTTGTGATTTATGATTTTAAAAGAGGCCACTGAAAACTAGAATATATAAACCCACCAGGGCAGGATGCACACCGATTAATAGCGATGTGTCCAAGGGGGCGGGGAGGGGGCGTCCGAAGGGAGCTGGGTGGCGTTAGGCGCGGGGGGCGCAGCTTCCTGTTAGCAGTGGGCATACGCAAAAATACTGTTTACTCAAAAGTTCTGTGACGTACCGGAAGTGTTTCCAAGTGGGCTCTTCCCATTCCTGCAACTCTGAAGGTAGTTCTGAAAAGAAAAAAAAATATTCCCCCGGCATCATCGGTTTTTCATCCGAGATCACTTCCTCGGTTTTAAGCGCGCTTGCGTTTTTCATTCGTCATTTCATAGGTGGCGCTAGTTTCCACAAGAAACAATTGAACACTACACAGATGGAGGCCGCGAAGGATGGATGTCATGTATCCTTCGCCGAAGGAGGCAAAAAAGGGCACAATGAAACGAGACGACGTTGTATGGACACTGGACAGTCCTTAAGATGGCCAAACTTCCGGTAGGAAATGAAATACCAGATAACGGGTGCATTTAGGAAATAGCCCTTATCACAAAAAATGTTCAGTTTCTTATACTCAAGGCGTATGGTGATACACTACTTGTATTTTTCATTATTTAAAGTTAGACTTTATGTACTGCGTTTATATCGATTGCTGTATAATAGACACACAGATGCAACCATTGGGAGTAGTTCGTAGGTACGTTCGCATGGTTGAAGTACAAGCGCTTGAGAGACAGAGTTACTGCTGCCACGCCGTGCATTTGGAAATGGAATGAATTGTTCCTGTACGGAGGTGATAAGTCGCTCTCCTCCTGTAGACACCGACAATCCCTACTGTGGAGGGTGTCAATATGTATCTACCTACCACAAACGCTCTACCAGTAAACCACAGAGGACCAGCAATACCTAAGTTCTCTCATAAAGCAGAATTTAAAGCTAAATTAAAGCTCAATATAGTACTTCTAAATAGTACTATATTGAAGCAGTGAGAACATGATGTCTTAAATTCTAAAAAGGTGTAAAGGGCATATAATCTTTGGGTGTAAACAACTGCTGTTAAAATCTGGAAAACACCTTGTGTGGCTGGTTGGTTTGCAAGGGTGTGCGTGGGAGAAAAATATGAACATGAGAGTAGATAATTAGTCGAATTTCAGTTGGTAATTGACACATGAAGAGAGATGTATACTTTCTGAAGAGGAAAACATTGCATAACAACAATCGATACGCTTGATGAAAGATCGTGAGAGTCAACATTTTTTTGGTAGCGACCGGTAAAAATATAAAATTTACATTGATACTTTTATTTTAGTATTGATCAAGGAACATACATTTACTGTTTAAAAAATAAAAGACGAATTTTGAATATTTTCATAAAATTTAAAGACTGCGCGATTGGAAAATTTTAACCGATTTTGTTTTTAAATTATTTTTCTTCTTAGCACCGTGGGCAACTTTTCCACGCTATAGCGTTCCGAAAAATAAAATTCGAACCACCCTAATGCTTCGTTACCATTATAAAACTTAGTTTGCTGATGCTGTTATGTAAAGTGAATCGCGCTTCAAAACTCCCACAAGGAGATAAAAGAAAAATATGTAAACAACCACGAGATAATGCAATACATACCACACCTACCAGAACTTCAAAGATTACTGTTTGTGAATTATTTCGCATGTGATGATCGACTACAATAATTTTTAAACTCATACTAACTGAGAAACCTGGGTGGGTAAAATGAGGCTATTAGGCGAAATTTGATTACTTCCCTCTATATTCATTTGTGTATCTAAATACAGTGCAAGCCGTAATAGCATCACTACGTACAAAGTAAACTCCAGTAGTTTAGTGAGAGTGGAGAAGAAGTAAGATATGGATGGTAATTTCAGTAGTCGAGAAGAGTTTAATATTAAGGAGCATAAACGACTGTCGAAAATGAGAATGGTATTGGTCTTGAAGTGTGAGGCTCATTCATTGATATACTGATTAAAGCAAGCAACTTTTCATGTGTGCATATTTCCTAAATTTGTAATTGGCTGTTAAAAATTAATATTATTTCCCTTACTTTTCAGGTATGTTCCCCAATGTTATTCACTGAAGGGATGGAAAACATACTGTGGTAACGTACGATTTATAGTAATAATCATTTATATTTCAGTAAAAATCTATTCCTCTCGTGCACTTCAATGTTAATAAGATTGTAATTGTCCTAGTTAGACGATGCGTATTCTGTAAGGAAGTAAACGGATTCTTGACATTGTCTAAGGAAGGAAAATCGATTATCTTATTGCGGTTTTTAGTTTGTTGTTTTAATATCTTTATGTAGAAATTGGTGGTCTTTTCACGTGGATCAGCTGTAGAGTTAGGGTAAATACAAAGTAGTGAATCCAGCCTCTAGTAGTCGGCCATTTTCCGAAATTTTTATACCAATGACACTAAATTGTGTTCTAAATGTGAAAAGGTAGCCCAAATTACAATTTCAGGAATAATCAACCAAGTAGAAACGTCATATAACTCTTGAATGTTGTGACGTCGCAATAAATGTAAACCAAAATCTCGTTTCGTGTACGAACCTGTAAGTTGCAGTCTTTCCACTTAAGTGTAAGATCATTTTTTCTAATGTATATTCCAGTAACTGAGGTAAGTAACGCTTATTCCAAGTTTCTAAAACAGTGTTGCCTAGTGTGTACATGGTTTTCCTTTGAATTTCGTGTTATTTGTTTAATAAAATACACCACACGAAAACTAATTTCAAACGCAACACGTTTTAATTGGTAGTTGATAACACTACTATGCAACGAGAAACCTCATGTTATAGAATAAAGTTTGTCCATGTTCTTTCAAGTATTCTTTAAGCATTGTCTGTTACCTGTGCTACGAAAATTCAATGTTCGTTATTTTACCTCCTCTGTTCTGGAAATAGTTTAAAAAATAGAAACCGTTCCTAGGGCCACGGTACCGCCAGTTACGGATGCGGCCATTATGATGCTGCAGACAGAAGCGGTATTCATATGAAAAGAGGATGTCCTGCCATTCGGCTCTCCATGCATGACGTTCGTGACACCATTGTAGCCGTTTATACATATACTGTGCAGTCAGCGAAAACCGCAGCGATGGACGCCGTGCAAATATGCCCCGCTCTGACAAACGACGTGGAACTGTTCGTGGGAACACTGGGCGTTGTGCAACATCTGCCAGTGCGTGTGTCAGTGTTGGGGATGTGACTGTTCGATCCGCCAGAGTTATACGCACAAGCCGACTGTCCTCGCGGCCCGTTGGATGGCGCGGTCTTTGGGATCCGGCATGTCGTCTCGCAGTGTCTTCGTGAAGCCATCCAGACCATAGGGTCTGCATTGTGTACATAATTCGTGCAATACGGGCACTAATGTCGGGAAAGGTTAAACTGCACTAGCGATATGCCTAAATTCTTCCGCGATCAAATTGGAAACCTGCTGGCAGGGGTGCCACATTTGGTGACGAGGCATCTTTCGACCGTATACACACACTCACGTCACATCAACAGTCGTCGACTCTCTGGCCTTCCTCCAATTGCTGTTCCCAGATAGAATATTTGGCGCCTCTGACGCGTCACGGAGCTCTCGTGCTAATCAGTTGTTTATCTTCCCATACTCTACATATTCTGCAAATTTTGCATTAATTCGATGTCTCCTGCTTGGTGTTGTATTAATGGTAAGCAGTGTACTCGTATTTCTTGACATGATTTAGATGTGTATAGTTGTCAACTCGACGACCTTGTAATAAAGGGAGACATTCAATATGTCGTCCTTGTCTATCTCTGCGTCTTGCCGATGTCATTCGTCTTCAGCCTGAGGGTGGTAATGGTGAAGCTGCTTCAGTTTACCATGATATTTTTGTTCGGGGTAATCTTCTTTTAGCCATTGTCTGCAAGGCAGCAATACTTGGATTGGTCTACCCCGGGATATTTTTGGTACCCACAATATGTGGTCAGTATTTATCTTTCCGCCACCTGGGGAGATGCCTGGTAGGAGACCAGTAACTCCCACCCGGACAAACACAATTATTTGTAAGCAGCAATGAGCTATACATAATACTGGAGTGCTTGAGTACCATCTAAAGATAGACACAAGGCGAAATATTAGTTTTTACGCTTCTTCTTTATAGTATATATTTTTTTTTTTTTTAATTTTTGCAGTTATTTTAGAGTCATGCACTTACTGGACCATAGCCCGCTACTATTCCTTACAGCCTCGGCGCTTTCGCTTTCCTT